>JZSA01005373.1:0-69105 GCA_000956155.1 Cotesia vestalis | reverse complement strand
TTTTTTTTTTTTGATTATTCAATGCGTATGAATCTTTTGATGTTTTAATTTAATATAACCACTGTGTAAAAATTCTCTCTTTTCCGAAACAGTCATTACTCATAACAAGAATTGCAATTTTCGTAATTAACTCGTACGAGTCATTATTACACACAAACGTGAAGTTTGGTACAAGAAAATTAAAATATTATAGTTTGTTTGAATAAACGAGAACTAATTATTTTCATTAATTAAATTTTAATAATTAATACTATTTATGATCCACTTACAAAATTGTTGGTGTAATAGAAGTTTAAGGGGCTGAAATGAAGTTGAAATGTCAATTGCAGTTTAACCTTCTGCCTGCAGAAATGGAAGTATCTTTAGAGTGGAGGTTGGAACGAAGTTCCGCAATATTGTCGAGCATATTCCCAACTCGCAGCTAAACATCTTCAACTTCATCGCTCTATATAGAACAGCAATCGATGCTAAATGTTTTGACTTTAGGTGTCTAAAGTTCAAATTAATATTACTATTCATTAAACACTCATCAGAACGAAGTCAACCATTATTTTTGTTAGAAATTAACCGCAGATGTTAAATAAGAATTTTCTATCGATCATGTTAAATTATTTTTCTAATTATGGAAATATTTTTCTACAACTGATTGGAGTAGGATGGGTGATTATTCAGCAGTATTTAAAATTATAAATGTTCCGTAACGAACGAGTGAAGACTAGATTTCATACTTACTTTATTGGCTCTTTATACCAGAATTAATCAAACAAGGTTACTAAGTACTACCTTAAATGAACGTTATGAGGTGTGTATTTTTAAATTTTCCAAACTTTTTTAAAAATTATAATTGATACTGAAATTTATTTTGCAGGATATTTTATTTCAAAATTTTCATGAATATAAATGTCATTTTCAAATATAGATGAACAAAATAAACGTACATCTTTTTTCAAAGCTGTAAATTGCTTTTGTAGAAGAAAATTTTTCTCAGAAAAACCGTTTTATTCCGTTAATTCAAGAGTCAAATTTGTGGATTAAAAAAATTCAATATTCTGAAGCAAGGATAATATTTTTGAGTAAATATTTTCCTTCCATCCAGTAATTTTTAATTTTTTTTTTCAGAGTATTTAAAAATGATCTTCAAACATCTAAATTCATGATTTGCATTAATAACTTAAAAAAATAAAAAAACAAAATGAAATAAGTTTAAGCCGATGTTCCGTTAAGTTGTCCACTCGATTTGCCAGCAAATGATCAATATCAATCTTGCATCTCTCACTGTCGGGTCACCCTCACATTAACACTGACATCCGTTTCTAAGCGACTGGTTCAAGCTTCAAGCTAAATATTATTATCATGATTATTATACCTCCTATACCTCACTACCTATAGCTATATGTGTACAGAGTGTAGTGGTAACACAAAGACGATTGATTATAGTCACGTCGACGAAGGTCCACGGCGAGTTTAATGTTGGATTTAATACTGGAGGTCGTCAGCACCACTCGAGTCCAGAGAGAGAGAGAGAGAGAGAGAGCAGTGCCTTCAATCAGCCAGTTTCAATAGCCAGTCGGTGGTGCTTCCAACCAGCCCGGACATCCGAGTAGACGATTCAACCCTCGGATTTTTATATCAAAAATGCCAACACCAACTACTGCCGTAGGGCAACCAAAACCTCCTATTCGCGTCCATCACTGCTGGCTTGCAACCCTCACATTTGTTATTTTCTTTTCTCCTCTCTCCTTCTATATATGTTTGCCCTTTCATTTATTTCCCGTAGCCTTACGGATCACAAGAGCATAGTAACATAGAGGCATAGAATCTAAACTTTAAACCATTTGATTTACAGTGACTGCTGTTGCTGCCGTAGAACGTAGCGTTTTTATCACGCAATAATTTTTTTCTCCCCATTTTACTTTTTTTCACTTACCACTGTGTGGTTTCAAAATAAACCTCCCATAACTCTTAACTCCTATGAAGAATAACATAAATTTTTTTTATTTTTTTTTTTACATTCCACCGCCAATAATAATACCTCTCAAAAACTGAATCTACCGTAAACAATAAACAATAAACAATAAATAATGATCTATGTATCCATCATTTATTTGCTCAACGATAAATTAAAGCATCTCCGGGATTCGTTGAGTTTAAAAAAAAAAAAAAAAAAAAAAATTAGTTATTAATTGGTAATACCGTCCTCTTTCTACTATACTGTTGAGTCAACAAACAGTTGTATGAATAACATTCTATAATAACGCACGACAATTATTAACGAAAAATATATGAATGAATAAATGAAAACATAAATAGATACAGCCGTGTGTGTATTGATAGAAATAAAAAAAAAAAAGCATCAAAGCTTTACCCACGTATTTTTCACATCAAAGACCACCCGATATTACGCTTTCAACGATATCACTGCACAACAACCGATATACGTATTACCGCGATTGTTCCTCTGTAATCCGCTTACCAAGTTTAGTTTTCAAACACATCTCTCTATATCTATATATCTGTATATATGTGAGCATATAAATCTACAAACTGCGTATTTGTAGGTTCGACAAAACACTACTCACTACTCACTACACTGCGAGCCAGTTCACTCTATTACATTTTGTTTTTGCATTTACTCTACTTCATTTCCAACCCTACTGTGCTATTTACACGCATACTCTTTTGTTAAACAATATTAAATTCCCTTTTTTGAATATCAATAAGCTCTATGTAAACTTTCAATTACCCATTTGTCAATAGAAACATCTGCGTTGAGTACTACGCTTAAATTTACAATTATAATGATAATTTTAATTATTGTTTATAAATTTATAAATTTTAAAAAAAATTGTAAAATTATAATAAATTATTTTTCACTTTTATTTACAGCTTGATATGGCTGTAAATGAACAGATTAAGTCATACACAGCTATAGACATAGAAAATTTTCCATATGTGACATTAGACAATTTTTTTACGGAATAATCATTTTTGTATAAGCGTAAGATGAGTGAAAATGTTTTAAAGTTTGTTTGAAGCTCGTGAATATCAGACGAAAAAGTAATCAAAATTCAAATAGTTTAGTTACTTAGAATTTTATAAGATTTAGATTAATTGAAGATATAACACTAAACAACTGTTAACGCCACATGATGTCAGAAATTCACTGTGCCGTTTTGGCTCGGTTTGTACTCTTGAGAGACGGTAGCCTACGGCGAATTGTGTCAACATCAGCCTTACTGATGATGTGAGTTTGTTGATGTTCTTGAGATAGAACCACACAATAAGAGATGGAGAGATAGAATATTGGAAGCTGACTGATAAATTAACTTACTGGATTAATTATAAATAAATGTAAATATTTAAATGTTTGGTTGTATGTATTTTTTATATATTAGATGTGCCAATTAACTTATGGTAATTTATGATTGATAAATATACACAGAAAAAAAAATTAACTTGATTCAAGAAAAAAATTCTTGAATCAAGTAAAATTTCCTTAAATTAAGAAAAATTTGGTTAACTCAAGAATTTTTCTCCTCAAATCAAGAATATTAAGCTCTTCAAAAATATATACTTGATTCAAGAACATTTTTTTTTCTGTGTAGAGAAGAAAATCTGTGCAGTTTATTCTAAGTAAATAAAAGTAAAATGAAATAAGAACCGAAGGCTGACCAAATCACTGCTAGTACTACTTGAATACCGTTTCGACTATGATTTAACCAAAAAAGCGAAGTAATTATTTTCCAGCAGCTTGTAGACTCACATCAGCTTACTCAGCGAGCCGTTAAGCTGATTAACAGTAATAAAACACCTGGTTCTTAAAAATAAATTCAAAAAACGGGCGCAAGTAAATCCCCTTCGCTGCAATAAAATGGGGAAAAAAATCTTAAAAATTGCGACAGTTTGAGCTAGAGTAGTGTGCAACAGGCTGCTTCATAACCCGTCTACCCGCCCTGACATATTAGCTGCTCTCCGCAAATATTTTATCGAGCTAAATTCCAATATTTTAGACACTCACTGGATTAGGCTTCGGCGATGCTACCAGTCTGATGATAACAACAGGTACATCTATAATACATACGTCCGCCCATAATCCATATTCCATAGTTCATAGTCCACCCATCGACACACATCAAACATCATCAAATATATATTTATATTCGATTCAGCTGATTATTCTACAGGTGGGACCTTAGTCTATTAGTCTATCGATCCAACACTTTTAATAATATAGGCAACTAGCTAATACCTGTCCGCTTCGCTGGACATAGATCGGACTTGATTGTGCAACGGTTTTACACCGCTTCATTTGGTTGCTCAGAATAATCATTAAGACTGTGCGGAGCTTCTTCTAGAATATGGTGCAAATTCCTTTTCAAAAAATAAAAAATGTTTGTCATTCAACAATCACGTGGAAATGGTAGCTTTATTCCTAGACTATGGAGCGGGAGTGAATCTTCAATTTAACATCAATATTCATGAAGTATTTGGAGCCACTTTACATTGTAGCTTATAGCCTGACCATAACCTTCTACTGCTTCGCTATTCGATTCTTTGAAAATCCAGTGAAGTAATGAACTTGTTTTTTAATTGTAGACAGAAACAAAATTATAGCTTCTAGAGTAATACTATGTTGCCATTGTAGCTATTCCCATTTAACTGGCTGTTTAATTGTTACTAGAGTCATCTACTAGATTGCTTTGACAGCAATACGTTAGATGACTAAATTAGTTATGCGGGATTGCTGGGAGAGCAATACGAGATCGCTGTAAGGACTATACGTTTCACTGTAGTCTCAGACCTCACGTACAGTCCTGCGTGTTGACATATTTTATAACTTTCAAAATAAAATATTTATACCCATGATAATCAAGAATAATCATATTTTAATAAATTGATTGCTTACAATTTTTTTTTTTTTTTTTAATTAATCGTCAGCCTAAACAACAACTCGTATCACTTGATTTGGCAGAGAAAGGAATTTTCTATCGGGTAAGAGGGCGTTGTAAGTAGACAATTGAAAAATTTACAAGAATCAAGTAAATAATTTTGAAAAACTTCATCTTTTTTATTTGAGTAGAAAAATTCTTAAAATAAGAAACTTTTCTTGGTTTATGTAAATTTTACTTGATTAAAGAATTTTCCGTCTTGATCCAAGCAATGAAACTCTTCAAAATTATATTCTTGGTTCAAGAATTTTTCTCTTGAATAAAGTTAATTTTTTTTTCTGTGTACACGAAAGTCTGTACAATTATAATCTCTGTAAATAAACTTTTTTTTTTAAGCTTGTGCTTGGCGAGTAATAATAAATAAAAATTAAAAAATTAGAGATGTTAATGGATGCTATCATATTTAATAATATTCAAACTCAACGTCACCAGTAAGTAATTATGTTAATGCCATTTAGCATTTTAATTTTTAAGATTTTTATTCCATTAATTAAATTTTGTAAAAAAGATTGAGCAAACACCAAACTGTACTGTAATGAAATTTCTTTGTATCTCATTCACGTTACTTTTCATATTTTCATTGAAAAAGAACGTTGCATATGCGCTAAGATGTCACGTTTACAAATATGAATTTTTCCAACATGCTTTGAAATTAAAAAAACAAGTTATAAGTTTCCAATAGGTTGATCGAAAGTTATAAATTCATTCTTCAATTTTTAATAACCACTTTTTAATAAATTCCCTATTTTTTTATTTCTTGTAATAAAAAATAATGCAATATTCAGAACGTTTTAAACAAAGTCAATAATCGGTCAATTTAATTATTTCAATCATTAAAAAATAATTGACTTTAGATCTAATAATAGTTTTGCAAAACTTTTAAGAAAAAAATTATTTGAGTTGAGGAAAATTTTCGACAGTTAAAAAAAATCTGTATGATGGTTGATCCTGCAGGCTATCCTTAAAACTTTTCGTTATATAAATGTCAAATCTCTTAATAAAATAAATCAGATGATAAATAAAAAAATTGTTAAATAATCTACGAAGATTTAAATATTTATTTTGGTCTCATCAAAAAAAATTTTTAATAAAAAATTTATTAATCTAAATTACGTCAAATTAAACCGTCAAGTAATGAAAAAAAAAAATTATTTCTGTCCCGTAATTTAAAAATAATTCTCAAGAGAGTTGATTAAATTATTTTTTATTGCATGAGCCTGATCTATTAATAGTTATAATTATACCACACCTATAACCTCTCACCGTAGGTAGAGAATAAGATGATTAAAATGAATGGGTGTTTGTGTTTGTATTTGTATTTATTGGGTGCGAGTGTTGGGTGTTGCGTCAGTGTAAGTATTGATGTATTTTACGTTGAGAACAAAGAGACTTGCGTTAATATAAATGAAATGGACAAACAGAGTAGTGAGGAGATGGCGGCCGGACGACCGACGCGACTCGAACGGCGATCGATGAAGCGTCGCCTGTACCTATTATTGCGGTGTCGTGAGGGTGGTGAGTAACTCTCTGTCGTCGACGTAGTAAGTAAAAGGGGTTGATATAACCGTCGATATAACCGTGAGTACAAGTGTGGGTGAGTAGTCAGTACAAGAAAGGAAGAGAGAGAGTATATGGTGTTTGGTACAACGAGAGAGATTGTCATAGAACGTTCAGGGAGTCCGATACGATGTTTTAACCTTACAAGCATACCACGTCTCATGACAATTAGACTACAGTATTATTCGGTCTATAGGTCTATATGCTTTTTGGCATTAGTATGGGTATTAATACAATACAATACAATATATTCTATGCTATATTATTGTTACTGTACGATACAATATAACCCGATGTAGCATGAGAAATAGAATAACGGTGTAGTCTAGAGGATAGATGTTAGTATGGACAATGTTAGTAGTATTGGTGAGCAGTATGCCAACTATATACGTCAGCGATAATTTAAACGGCATAAGTCAACAGACCGAGTTAGCAGAGACCTTCCCCTTGAGATATGTCGCGTGAGATTTACTGGGATATATAGAGTTTGATACGCGTTTAACGGTTAATCTGGTGATTAATTGCGAGGCATATTAAGTATTTATGAGTCATGCTAATAGTCGGCAGCTTTGTTTTTTGATAACTTGTTATTATTTTTATATTTATTACTCAAGATGGTGTTTAAATGAGAGTTTTAGTGGTGTTATTAAGCCAAACTACCATGTATTTAATCAATTTTTTATAGGACTAATTTGACGTCTACTATATAACACTATAGCCTGCTTAAATGGACAAAAAAATAGTTTTATATTGAGGTAATACCATCACACACACTACAGCGTGTTGAATATGGTATATTTTTTGTTCTTTTTTTTACTATCTCTCATTTAGTTTTAGTTGTGAGCATTTTTGAAGGCTTCACTAATTTATTAATCATATTAACTAAACTAGTGCACGCCTCACAAGCGAAGCGGATGAGGTTGTGTTCTACACTCACCTTACAAAAATCAAGCTATTTCTTGAACTAAAATTCTCTCTATTTATTTTTTATCGCACTTGTGGAATAATATTTATACATAAATGTCATGGAAAAACATTAATTTCAACACTTGTGATATTTTTAAAAGACATTTTACTTTTTAAAGAAACAAAAAAAATGGTTAAAAAAATTATTTTGTGGACTGATCTATTTTTTTATACGCTTCAGTGTGATTTAAAATTAAATCCTTTCGAATATCACGTTCTAATTCAATTTAGTTTATTTATAATTAGCATTAAACTAAAAATTCACTAATCGTTTGTTTATCTATATCTATGTAAATTAGGTTCATTTACAACAAATACGCAGTACCTTTCTTTTCAGGATAGACAATGGCGCAAAAGATTTAGAAGTATTTTTTTTTTGTATTTTATTTTATTTTTTATTTTGAATCAAACTATTTTTTAAAAATTTATTATTTGTTGATTAATGCTAGTTTAGTTTTTTAAAACAATCTTGAGAAGGGTTTCTTAGTTATAATCATGTATACAAGTAAACTTTTCGATATCCCGTAGAGTGTAATTTATACAGACCTCAAAAACTTAAACTTTGAAATTTAATAACTCTGAAACTATCTTGTTCACAAATTTCATTCTACAACAATCGATCCAAATTTAAGAACAATACTCAAAAAACTCACTTTAAAAAATTTCTGATTTTTTCACAGTACTTAAGATCTTTTTTGTAACTGTATTTGATTAATTAGGTCTTATATAATATCTAAAAAAATTCGCAGTAAATATTGCTGTCATCTCTGCAGATTAAAATGTACCAAAAATCTCTGCTTTATAATTATATAGCTTCTACACTAATCGAAAAAATTTTTTAATTTCTCAAGTACGAAGAGACTGACATTTACTGCTATTATATCTAAAAATATTTTAATTAAACATATAAAGGTATTAAAATGAAACAAACAATAGCGTGTAAGACTGGTATCTTTAACCTTTGTCTACCTTTGATCTAGTTTGAAGATTAATAAAATAAACGATTGAGCTTAGATGGTCATTAAAGTTCGCAAAGTAAAGAACAGCATAAGCCGCCTAGTCATCAGGATAGAGCCTACAATTTTCAGCAAATCTTTCTCGAAAGAAACTAATCCTAACTAAAAGAGACTCAAATCGAATTAATATCGTTTAACTTTTTCTAAAGTCACACTCCGATAATTTTTTTTAATTTAATACAATTTCAGGACATTTAATTTGAAATTTAATAAATTTCGATTAGAGTTTTTGAAGCTCAAATAATTTTTTTAATATCATTATAGACTCAATATGTTTAAAAAAAATTTTTTTTGTCAATTAGACATTTTTCTATAAATAAAAAATGCACAAAAACAATTAACAATAATTAAATTTTATCGGTCGGCCTTAAAAAAAAATAATTAAATCAATTCAGTATAAAAATTGGACTACTGAGAGACAAAAGGCTTAAACAACTCCGGTAGTCTGTATTTTATAAAGTGATTTTATTGTGAGTCAAGGGGAAGGATCCTTGCCACGACTATTCAGATATAATCCCTCGCAACTCGCAAGTGAACTAGACTATGAGTCATGGGTCTTTACACGCTGCTACTCGGTGTACTGTGAAATCGATTAATCAGAGGCAAATGTTCACGACATTGTTTCGCTGACTCGTTCTTCTCATTGATGATCAGATAACTTTATTGTTTATGATTAAATTTTTTTCTGTGGTAGTATAATAGACTTATATATCTAATTGACTTATAAAAACCAAAATTGAGAATCAATTTTCAACAAACAAAAAATAATGCGATTTGGTGTTTATAAATTTGCTGTTTTAACTTTAGAAATTAATAACTTAAAAAATTACTAACAAACTGCAGTCACTATGCAACTGCCGAGATTTACGAATTATGAATTTTCAAAGATCAACTTTCAGTGAAGCTATAGACTTAGAAAAAATTTAATAAAATCGTTCCATCAAAAATGTGTTATTTTCTAATAGGAAAAAGCGTGTAGTTTCACTGTTAATGAACCGTTTTTTTTTTTTTTATTCTTTTTCTTACTTTTTAGAATCAATGACAATTTTTTTGACAAAAACCACTTTTAATCATTATCAAAAGTATAAATGAGGAGTTGAGTTTCAAAAGGGTATCTTTTCATTTTTGATTAATCGATACAAAAAATGGTTTTTCTTCAATTATAAGCATTTTTATTTAACTAGTTTAATTTAGCTATAAAGTGCTATCGGTTACGAAGCTACAATTTGATTTTCATTTAGAAATCTTTATTATTCTGAAAGTAATTAATATTTAAAAGTTCAAAAAACTGCTCTTTTAAAATATGAAAAGATTTTGAAAATTAGCTCCTCAAATGATTTATTATTCACCTTTTTTATAAAAAATTTTAGGGGGGCCCACTTTGCCTCCCCCTTACCCCACATAGTTTAGGTATATATATATACCACCGGGTCCTCTTAAACAGAAAATGGATAATTTCAATTCATGGATTTAAAAAAATCCGAACTGAGCTCGAATTTAGGTTGAATCTTTTTTTGGCTTTTTCTAATGGAATTTCAAAATCATTCGAGAAAAAAATAGTGGATTTTTTTATGCACTCTAATGTAAATTATATGTATATATTGTTTGACAAATTAAAAGGTGAAAATGTCCCAGAAGTAGATAAATGGTTGAGTTTGAATAAAAGTAAAATGTTGTAGAGCCAAAAATGAATATTGATTTTTTGGTTGGTATAAAATAGTGAATCATTGTAAGTGCTCTCATCGAGATTGAAGTTAATGTTGAGAAGACGTTGGAAGTGTGCTCGTGAGAGTGGAAAAGTCTGGAGAAAGGAAAAGCTGGAAAAAAGCGAGCGAAGGTAGTGGTGGGAACCGGTGGGGAGTCAAGAGTTAAAGTCTAGTGTGTTGAGGAACAAAGAGCTGCAGAAAGCAGTGACTGAGCATGGTATGCCTGGAGTGAGAGAATAAAAAGAAATGATAAAAAGTGAGAGAGCATTGTCCGTTGGAGCGTACGATTCACAAATTTCCTCACCCCCGGGAAATCTTGAATTCTATGGGTTCTTTTTTTATTTTGTTACCGGGAATGCGTGTTTGTTTTTGTCAACTATTTTCATTTTTTCAACCCCTGAAAGGACCTATACCGGATATCACTCTCTACCTCGAATCATTTACTTCCGTTTCACTGTGGGAATAATCAAATAAAACCCTCGAGGGTTGTAGCTTGTAGGTCGAAGGTAAATAGAACCCGAGGTCATTTTTTACCTTTTTTTTTTATGCACTGAAGAGAGTTGGTTTTTGAAAAGTAACATACAAATGCTAAAAGAATTTTTTAACATCATTTACAGGAATTTACTCTTTTCTTAGCATTGTTAAGAATGTAATCTTTAATTTCGAACAAATGTCTATGTTATTGACGCAATGTCTCGCAGTGAGTACTGAAAAAATCTTCTTTATCAACTGTAAGTAAATTTTAGGAATCTGTAAGTTTACCCTGATAGTCTTTTCATACTACAAATTTTCAGATAATCTAATGCCGCGAATTATAGATAATTTGACAATTAGTAGGTTGGCAAAAATTGTTAATCTACAACTTATCGTTAAATTATGGTCAAGTTTACTTCAAAAGAATTGTACTGAAAAAATCGCGGTTAAGTTGACCGAAATCTTTAATCCCAGTTTACTATAAGCTTATAGATAACTTATTTTTTAATATCAGCACTACTTTATTGTCAACTTGCATATGAGAATGGGCATTTGTGGACTTGACGTTAACTTAACGATAACTCGTCGCTAACTTATCCTGCAACCACTTAACTGCAAGAACTTATAGTATGAAGTGGCTATTGGGGTAAAAAAAATTTTTTTTGGTGACCTTTGAAAAATTTCATAATTAAAATTTTTTTCTATTTTCAAAAATTGATGAAATTTGTAAATTGTGATTATAAGTCGGGAAAAAAGAAATTAAAAGAAGTCAGTGGTAAGTAGAAGCCATATGAAACCTTTTTTACCAACGTGTGGGTAAAAAAGAAAAAAGAGAAAGGATAAGTGAACATTTATTAAAAGATACTTTTCAAAATTTCATAGGAAATTAAATAAAAAATAAATTAAAATTCCAGTAAATGTTCAAATTCTAATAGACGATCTATAAAATGAAATTAATTTCTTTTAACAAGAAGAAACGACTCATAAATAATGAATAAAATAAGGTAGATTATTAATTTTACGAGCTACACGCTATGAAAAGGTGTAAGATTGTTTGGAATTTCAATATAACAGTCATTAAATATTGATGATTTGGTTCTTCAGAAGAGATGGAGTCTACTGTTATCCATATAAAGCCTCAAATCCACGATCTATTCTCATTTCCGAGGATACTTACCACTTACCAACGAACAATATTGTGTATTATATGTAGACTATGTATATAATAAAATCCACACAGGTGGATACGATTGTGTTGATAGTCTCACAAACGATTTAAAATCTATTCTAAAGGTGTTATGTTTAAAAGCCGTGAAAATAGTATGTACTCTGAGGAGATACATCCGATCGATCGTGTGTACCGTCGGTCGCAAGCGATATGTTACCGCTAATTTGGATTTATGTTCGCATTCGTATGTCGGGAATCCTTGGCAGCTGCACGACGATACCGATCCCACTCTGTTTAACATTATATAAACCTATTTTTGCCGCCCTTTTATAGACAATTCAAATCCAACACTTATTATTTTAAACCCGTGCCAGATAAGAATAATTGTTACAGCCATAGAAATAATAATAATAAAAGGCAAAATATTCTTTTAACTTTTTTATTTATATTGTTAAATTTTAACACGTACTCTGATTGGGGAATTTACTTTCTGTATCGTTAATATATCATATATTGTTACTGCTAACCGATATTGTTATAGGTAATAAGTTATAACTATAACTTGCTGTAAATATTCATATTATAAAAAATCATTAACATTACTATTGCATTTATGCGAATAATATTTCACTTATATTATTAATAATAATAATTTGTTGAAATGTTAACACGACTTTCCTGATCATTCATTGACAATTACTATTTATTACATTGAGTTATGTTCTGTCATAATTTATGGCTCTTTCAGACTCTTTGGTTATTGCAATTAACATTCACTGTATCGGTGATATTGTACCAGATTTATGAACATTATTTTTTGTCAGTGGAAATATTTCATTATAATGTTAAAAAAAAATGTCTTATTGTTGATTTGATTATTTCGCTTGATTTAATGATATGATGCGACTGGAGATGTATGCAGTTTTGATCTGATTTTTAGGAAAAAAATACATCTCTTTACTTGCTACGTAGATATTTTATTTGCCTTGTTTTGGTAGTTAAAGCTGTAGTATTAATTATCATAACTGTATTTTTTGTTTAATTATTTATCATTTCCTGTATTTTTGCAAAATGTTTTTGATGTTTTTTAAGATGAGCTTTTTCGATAGCTTTTTAACTCAATTCAAGTTGAGCAATATAACTGAGCAAAATTTTAACAAAAAATTAAGTAATATTTTAGAGAACTGCGATTCAAATATTTTTATAAGATCTCAGAAATGAGATTTTATTTAATTTCATCAATGAGAATCGTAGGTCATATTTTCAGTTGCTCGATGCTAAATTAACTTTACAATTAATTAACCATTTCTATTCGTATAAAATTATTAATTAAAATTTCCTACTTTTTAGATGAACACATCAAGAAAATTTTGACTAAAAATTGTAATACATAAATACATTGTAATTTAAAAATATTTTCTTATTTTATCATTACTAAATTTAGAAAATTTTTATCAAGTTAGTGAAATGTTTAGTTAATTTCAAACGAATTTCATCGAAGTTAAAAGAATGAAGAAAATTTAGTGACGTACATATCTTCATGATTAAAATGGTTTTTCTTTCAGCTAAATGAAGTTTAATCGGAACGGTCTTAGCTTTCATTCGTACTTTTTTATGGTATCATTAGAGACGTGCAATTACCTTTTTTTCCAATGATTTTCTACAAATAAGTCTGAAAAAAAATATTTCTTAGCAATAAGAATTTTTTTACTCAAATCAAGAAGGTGAAATTCTTCAAAATCATTTACTTGACTTAAGTTAAATTTTTTTCTGTGTAAATCTAGACATAGATGCAGACATATATATTTATATAAGCAAGCATATTTTTTTTTTATGTTAATTGATTCCTAGGTTAATTAAAAACTATTTTTTAATATTTCTTTTTCCATTTATTTTGGAATGTTGATAAATAATTGAAAATGATCAATTTTAACTTGTTTATCTAATTAGAAAAAATAATCTTTTTTTTTTTTTTCGATATTTGCGAATCATTAAAAATTTGCTATTAGTCTTAATTCAAATTGATTCTGCTAATTCCCGTAATTAATGACGATTTCATGATAACTTTATCGATGACAAATTCGTTTCGTGATGGTTAAAATTAGGTAAAATGATTCGTTACAAGACCTCTGTACATCTGTTTTGGTATAATATATTGTTCAATAATAGTCAAGACATAATATAAAATTTTTGAAGATATTTTTTTAACTTCCCGCTAAGAAAATTGAAATTTATTTTGATGGAAATATTGAAAAATTGGAGTTTACAATTTATTTTGAAAGTATCTGAAACTGGAAGAAAAACTCACCTTAAATAAGAAAAGATCTTAAGCTATCGATTAATGATCAATATATCTGTCAATCAATAATATAAAAGTACATCAGATCATGAATCGATTGATCAACTGAAAAATAAAAAATTTTTTTCTCAGTAATACTCATTGCCAATAGGTATAAAAAGTTAAGATAAATTAAGATTGTTATCATTTGAATATAATTTTATCGAAATTAAAAATATGGTTCAATGTAAAATACTCGCTTCCCACGATAATAAACGTTAATATAATGATTAAAATATTAATACCAATCAATTTACAGATTAGAATATGCCTTACCTGTCCTGTACTATCATTCAATACTCAAATAATGATAATAATAAATTTAAATAAGAGCATATAAATAAAATAAGTGTATATAACTTAGAGAACATAAACGGTCATGAATTATCCTCGGTTGAATCGGCGATTTAACGAGACGATAGACATTTTAATCTGGTTCTAACAATGTAAAGAAACAAGAGAAGGATATATATGAGTAGATATGAAATAGTAGTATATAGTATACATATTATCGGTGAAAAATGATAAAACTACCACCAAATGAGGGATTTGATAGGTAAAGATATAAAAGAGAGAGCATCATTACTGGCCATTATCCCCGGCGGTCGTGTCCCAACCACTGTAATTTCAATTTCATTTTCTCCACTACGCTCTTTTTTATCTTTATTTTAGATTTTTATTTTCTTTCATAAAATTTTTATTCACTCTATCCCTCGTATTTCTTACTACTCGCGGAAAATACTCCGATGCACTGACCATAGTCTTGAGGACCGATAGATTACAACGTTTGTACCCAAGCGGCACCGCAGGCCGCGTCAATCGCCCCCCGACTCACTTCACTACAGACTACAGTACTCTACGTTTTATCTAACTATTTTTAAAAACACTAAATTCTCAGATCCTTTGCACCTTTGCCTACAATCTTTTATTCACTTTTATATTACACACACCGACGATGCCTCAAGTAACTCTATCGTACTCATTTTCAATATCAAATTTCACATTTTTCTTAAGATGCTATCAAATTATAAATCATTTAAATTATTTATATATTATAAATTGTAATCCATCAATACTTATCAGGATTAATTGAAATTTAATTGATGGTTTATTGCAGTAAAGAATATATTTTAAAAAACAAATTATTAAGTTATCCATACAATCTGAATAATTATTCATGTTCAATTAACTTTTTTTCTGTTATGAATGGTAATTTTTACAATTTTTTCGAATTTTTCCAGCATTAGAGGGTGAATAGACTAAAAAAATTAAGATGCGAATTAAAGACATCAAAAGATATAAAATTTTATCTGAATTGGACTAGAAGAAGTTTTTTTTATCATGAAAACTATATTTTTTCGGAATTTTCGAGAGTTTGTGTGATTTTTTCACATTTAAAATCTCTCGTGGTCTCAATAAAGTTTCGATTCATATTTAGCGGATCGAAATACATAAAAATCACGCTTAGTTTAGTGTAATTAATGCTTGCACATTCTTGTCACAATTTTTAGTATCACCTATCGAGTACACCAAATTTATTTTTACTTTAAAAGCCAGTAATGTAATTTATTGCACGACTCATGATGTGAAGCATCAGAGAGTGCTTTATTTTTCTTATATTCTCCACCTCTTAGAATATTTTTAAAATGATTAAAAATCTTTTATTTGAACTTCAGCTGATGTTATTTTTGTAATAATATTCTATTTCAAAACAGCATAAATCCCTTATAAAAAAAGATTAAAAATATTTTACTGTGACTTATGACTCCCAAATAAATCGTCACAGTGTAAAGACTAAAAATTTCTCCCAGAAATAATTATTTATTGGCGATAAATAAGGACCAGTGACATTAATTTAATAGTGAACCTTCAACAAATTAGCCGCAACTGATAATGAAAGTTAATAAATAACTAATTATAATAATTATTATAAATCCAAGACAACATTAAGGTTCATTCTATGTTTTTAACACAAAGACGTAGCAATAAATTCCTTGATGGTGTGGATGTTTAATCTATATATACACAAATATCTTCCTGAATATGTGTGTATTTACAAATGTAGGTATATATATACTATATATTTACCTGGCAATTAGTTTCGCGGAGAATGTTGTTGTCCTTGGTCCAACAGGCGAGCACGCGCGATCATTCTTGCGGGGGTGCCTTTACTTGTTTTCCGTAGTGTACCTAAGACAATACCGCGTACGTTTAGTTGTATTGAGCTAAACGCAATAAAGCATTAGTTAGTAGTAGTGTAGACATTATTACCACTATTGTGTACACTGTACAGTAATATAAGAAAGGGAGATCTCTCCAATTGACTTGAGTATCGAATCAACTGCGTATACAAAACGTGGTAAAGTTCCCGCTTGCTTATTACTTTGTTTATTTTTAAAATCTTAACTTTATTTATACTTCACCCTTTCCCGTATCTTCCGATCGATTGTTTATACAGATTGCTAATTAATTTAATCGCTTGTACACCATTCGATTTGAATCGTTCGCTTAAGGCCTGACAGTAAATTATCCAATTTATTTTAAATTTTCTTATGCAAGAATTTAAATTAATTGTAAATTTGAATAACGTCCTTTTGATCGTATCACCAATTATAGATTAATTGAAGCCAGTAATCACAATCAAAGACTGAGATTACGATGATAATGATAATAATAGCTGTTATATAAGAAATATTAGATGGTAGATATTAGATGTCGAATGAAAATTTAAAGAATTTGCCGTGTGTACACTGAGCACAAGTGGGGACGGCAGTATAGTCCTGGTCGTTGCCTAAGCCCTCGGCGATTACCTTTTATCTTTGGTTTCCATAATTCGAGCGTACCCGTTAACCTTCGGATTTATATCGGCAACTTCAGGGCCGGCTTCGCGCGTATACCCACCGACGACGGTATTCGCGCCTCGCCTCGCCCTTTATCCGTATCATTAATGACTCGACCTTTCGACTCTAACTTTCCATGTACTCATATACACACGATCTTTCTCCTCTCCTTACTTATATTACAATGCTCCTGCCTTTTATTACCACTATTACTCTCTTTTTCTCTATCATATTAATACATATTTTATTGTTCTCGCTTGAACTTACTTTGTATCACCACACCGTCTAGTATTGTGATTACGATTGTTTGATAAGGGAAACATTTGCTTACTAATTTATTGATTTATTTCTGAAAAATTTATCTTAATGCCTGTAAAAAAATTTTCTAAATTATTCAATATATTTATTTTTAGCATGGTATGTCTTGATATGACTTTATATGCTTATATGAAGCCTGATAGGTCATTTGTGTCTAAATATGACTTTTCGACCGAAGCAGTATTGAAAATCTCCGACAGGTGGCGCATAATCAGTAAATCGTCTCCTTATAAGAAAGTTAATTTCTAGAATCCAAATAATGTATTGAATCTCTTAGAATTTAATTAACTACTAAACCAAATTTAAATTAAAACGATATATATGACATATTGATAAGAAAAATGAAAGCTTGCAAAATTATGGATTATTTTATTTTTTTATTCTCTTTATGTTGTCTGAAATGACCAAATGAGAAAATACATGGCCATGTCAAAAATATTTTTCACCATCAGATTAATTGAAAATAAAAAAATTATTAAGAAATTTAAAGTTTCTAGTTTCGAAATTTGAAAAGAAAAAATTTTTCTACGCCGCTATTACATGGTTCAAAATTATTTTTGAACTTTCAAAACAGTAAATACATTTTTGGTGTAGAACAATCGTAATTGGTTTTAAAATAATATAAATGAGAGCTAGGGTGTTCCAAAATGTTACTTCGATGATGGACCCCTCAAAATTGGAATTTTGGGTTCCGTTTTTAATAGGAGTTGTGTTTGGGCATTTCCTGACATATTTTGAGCCTAAAGAATTTATTTGATATTCAGAGAATTTTTTAACAAGAGCTTTGTTTGGGCATTTCCATTGAAATTTCAAAATTTGGCCGAAAGTGTCCAAAAAAAGCTTCTGTAAAAATTTTTTGAATAGTAAATAAATTCTTTACGCTCAAAATATGTCAGGAAATGCCCAAACGCAACTCCTATTAAAAGTGGAATCCAAAATTCGAATTTTGAGAGGTCCATCGTTGAAGTTACATTTTGGAACACCCTAATGAGAGCTTAGTATTCATTCGAGCTCAAAAATGTTCTATAATTTTTGAGAAATAATAAAGTGTATGAATAATTTATGAATATGGTGAAAGGAGCAACAACACCAAAGTTCAAAAAGAATAAAAGAAAAGGAATTTTCATATTCAGTACTAAGATTTTTGTTATCGTAGAATAAAAAAAATAATTGACCGAACAGCTAATGTGCTGAGCGACTTCTCATATCTACAAGCCGGGTATTCTATCTCGTCTAAACTACGCCGACAGAAGGTGTGGGGGATCACAATTAATAAGCCACAAATTAATTGCGCAATCTTTTAGGCAATTTAATTTCAGCACCACAGAACGACAGATGAGGGAGCATTATTATTGGAGTTATTGGACTCGTTAATAAAGCTACTTGATTATTAACTATTGACTATTTACAATGACTATAGAACTAAGAGTTAGCTTTTTGTATTTTTTTTTAGCAACTCAATTTTTTAGAAAAGTACAAATTTATAAGGGTAGAAGAATATATAATAAATAATGTGTTTAATAAATAAATAAATAAATATTAAATCTAATGGAGTGAGTAATGAATATGTACAACAAATCAACAAATGAATAACGGGGGGATTTATATGGAATTAAGTAGGGAGGAGCCACGTTGCCGACGCCAGGATTCGAACCTGGATCTCCCAGATACTTTGCTAGTCGCCCAACACACGAGCCATCCAGTCGTACAATGTCGTTACTTAAGTTTTTGGTATATAAACGGTAAACACTAGAAGCATCCTAGACACTGTACATGTCGGTGTACACTGTATAGTTACTTACTCAAGGTTGGATGGACGGTCAGCGCTTTACTGGCCATTTAAATATTTTATTTTCATTTATTTTAAAAATTTCTTGTAAAAATAGTAATTTTATTTTAATTTTCTGGTCCACTAAAAACAAGATATCGTGAGCTTACTGGAAAAGTTTCCATAAATTTTTTTTTGTTTAATTAAGACGAAAAAGTTCACTTAATTCGAATAAATCATTTTTGATTTCCACAATTTTTTTTTTCAAAGGAATTATTTCTTTTTAATACCTAAAAAAAAAACTTCATAGAACAATAATTTTTTTTTACGAATAGAAGATTTTTTTCTTAGTTAAAGGCGGTAACATTTTTGAGTAAAGATAAATTTTTTTCGACGTAAAAAATAATTGACCGGACAGCGAAAGTGTTTAGCGATTTTTTATATTCAGAAGCCGGGTATTCTGTCACTCTTAAACTACGCCGGTTGATGACAAGAATAATCACAATTATCAAGCACCAATTAATAAGGCCTCCCTTATGCAACCACAGAATTTAGCTTCGAGCGAGCATTATTTGAGCTAAGAATAGTCAATAATGCTTTTTTTTAATTTTTTTGTATTTTTAATTTTTTTTTTATTTGAGACTGAATTTTTGTATAAATTTATAAATATATAAAATTAGAAGAATATTGAATAAATAATTTAATAAATAGGTGCAAATATAAATAGGTGCAAATATAGTTAGGTGCAAATAATAGGTGCGAATATAATTAGGTGCAAATAATAGGTGCAAATATAATTAGGTGCAAATATAATATATAAGTGAATAACCATTACAGCCTGTTGAATCACAAATAATTTACTAAGCTGAGGAATAAGCCATGTTGCCGACGCCAGGATTCGAACCTAGACCTCCCAGATACTTCCCTAGTCACCAAACACAAGAGCCATCCAGTCGTACAATATTCCGACTCTTATTTTTGGAATATAAATTGTAAACACTCGAAGCAGCCTATTCACAGTGACTTTCGGTGTACACACTGTACATTTACTAACTCATCGCGTTGCATGTTCGGTCAGAGCTTTACTAGCTATTTAAATATTTCATTTTCTCAACGATTTCAATATCTACTGAAGATCATTGCAAATTAAAAATTCACTAAAAATTTGAGCTTAATTAGGTCACCAGTTTTTGAAAAATTAATTTTTGAATTTGCTGTTCGTAAATTTTTGAATTTGCTGAAAGCCGATAAACTTATTATTAAATCTTAAGTTTCACCACTCGATATTTGAAATTTCAGACTAAGTGCATTTATTTTTTACATCTGTGTGTATAAAAATAAACTCAAAAATTTATTTCCCAAAAACTTGTTAATTAATGAAATTCAAACTTTGTGAGATTTTAACCTACATTGACTATAATAAATCTAAATATTTTCAAATCGATCCCTCAATCACTTCTATTCTAGTTTTGGAACTTTTGGGAACCAAGTTCTGTGAGATTATCTTTACCAGTGTGGGTTAAAAAATTCATTGTTTAAAAACTGATGATATTAAAGTTTCAATTAAAACAATTTTAAAAATACGAAGATACATAAATTTTGATCTTCAAATTTCATACTTTTAACAATTATGGAAATTAATTAGAAGCTGGTTTTTACTTAATACTTTTGAAATGTAAACATAACTTAATCCAAAGTTTTCTATTTAATAAATTATGACTATCAGAACATTTTCAGTTTTATTTTTTTTTTTCGCCAGTGTAAAATTCTTCCATTTACGATTTATTCATTTATTTAAATTTTATTCTGTCACTATAAAAATGAATTATTCTTTGTATTTTAATCAGAATTAAAGTAAAAGTGTTTACTTTTTATTTTTTATAAATTACTCATAAATAAATATTATGAAGAAAGTTTTCTATTTTCTTTGGATATTAAATTATAATGAGATAATAAAAGAATAAACGTTTTTAATTGAATTTTATTCTTTTCTTAGTGAGTAATAAATTCCTAAAATAAATTAAAAATTTATTGTTTGTAAATTTTATAGAATTCATTGCCAGGTTTTAATCTAATCTCTTCAAAAATTTCAGGAATGTTTTTTTAATTTTTTAAGCTGGCTGATTAGAGTTTTTTTTTAGACACTCGAAGTGTTCATAAAAGTAAGAAAAATTCCGATATATGAACATAAAATTTATTTCTACTGAACATTGTCCAAAAATCCAACTTGCGCTGTTAATAATTATTAAAAAAAAAATATTCCTTTCAATTTAAAAAAATCGAAGTAATAAATCTTAAAAATTGTTTAATCAGCTTAAATACTTTCTAACAATTTCAAATCGATCAAAATTTCTACCCACAAATCAACTTATTTATGCCGCAAAATTATAACCATTTCTTGTTAGTATATAAAAAATAAAAAGTTATTCGAAGAGCTTTATTACGAAGAACGGCTGAACAAAGTGCAATAATAAATGATCTATAATACTACATCCATGAGTTATCCGATAAAATGAGCGAAATGAACTACTCTCAGAGTATAATATAATAATCGATAGGTCTGTATATATCTCAAGTCATCCATAACTTCAGACTTTACTACTCTTCATCACACTACATATAATACATAAACATATATACAATATTTATATTTATACACAGACATAAAAGTATTCTTTCCGGCGGATAAAACCGTCTCCATTTTTATCCTCTCATTATCATTTTTATATTTCGTTTTATCATCTCCCTTTGGTTTACTTCACGGTCGAGGTGTTGTTGCAACAAGGTGTTAGATTAATTGTACGATTAAAACATCGTAAATCAGTGAAGAGCCGCCCACAACTCGCGTTATAGACTCTCGTGCAAATCAACCGGTCCCTTGCAATGATCTTTACTCCTTATTCTCTTATATACACTCTTTTATATATGTATATGTATATATTTTATTTATACCGGCATTTAAAATATTAAACTCATCCCTTGCTCAACAAACCACAAACCTCCTCGATACTTACCGCATTCCCAGTAGAAATCTGATTCAAAAGGGTTTATCCGATGTCCATAAGCGTATTATTTCTATAATAAAGTAAAGCGCCCTCTATCCCGAGCGTCCCTGTACTACGATTAGTATCTCAATCTTCAACTAACCCTTTTTGGCTCTCAACTCGAGCCTCTTATTGCTAACAATAGCAATAAATGTTGTTAATATTTAAAATTTAAATGCTATATCTCTCTTATATAATAAAATATACTCTTGTGTTCTTACTCAGCTCTATTCACCTTAAATTGGAATGCCGCCGGGGGCCTTTACGATTTTTCCTCTCGATCGCGACCCGCTACTTTTTATTTACGACCCGTCTCCACTCTTTATTTTATTTTCCTCTCCGAGCATATGTTCGAATAAACTAAATCGTTAAATAACTTACGGCTACAGCTGCGGAGTTAGAAGTAAGTCTATAAATGTAAAATAAAATCTATTGTTGAAAATATTAACCGCGATTACGAGAGACATACACAAGCGGCTTACAATATAGTTAACATACGCAAATGGTTTCATCTATTCCGAGAAAGAAAACATTCATTTTATTTTTATGTTTAATTGTCTAATCACATTCACGTATTCTGTAACTTTGTACTAATAAGAGAATATAATGTATGATTCATTTTAATTTATTGGAATTATGTATGTGTGGAGAAAAAGGAGAGAGGTCGAGCTTACTTTCACTTACTGACTCTATAAACCAACTTTAACTATTTATATTATATTTAAGCTAATTTTTAATGAGTATTTTATTTATCTGATCGTTAATCTTAAAGTTGAGCAGACAAATAAATCGTTTTGTCGTCTTAAATTACACTAAAAAAACGTTTTATTTTTAAAATAATTATTTTCATAATATTTTTTTAAATTTACTACAACAATAATGAAAAATTTAATTTTCTCTAAATTTATCTCTTGCATTTTAAAAAATATTTAAATTCTAATGTTTTGAATTTTTTTACAATTTCAATACGTATAAAATTACTTATCCAAAATGTTCAATTTAAACTAAATATGAATTCCAAAAATTTAGTTTACAAAGTCCTTTGATATTTAAATTAATAACTAATTATAGAGTAGGATTAAAGGAGAGAAAAGGTAAAATGAAAAAAAAAAAATAATTTACAATTTTTTAAACTTTACTTTACTTTAAAAAATACTTTTATCATCCTTTTTTATCGGCGACAAAATAATTATTTCATATACTTATGTTTACATATTTAACAGTATTTAAATAATATTATTATAATTATTATCATTAATATTATTACACATTGTAAATTGTAAATCTATATTTTTAAAACTGCAGTATATATTTTACACTCTTACTAATTAATTTTAATCTCATAACATTTACAATAAAATTATTTTATAGAATAATATTCAATATTTGTCATGACTTTACACAATTTATTTAATATTATATAAACTTACTTTGGAAAAATTATTTTTATCTAAAAGAAAAAATAAATATTATTATTATTATCATTAATAATATTTTATATCACTTTTAGGTAAGTCAAACTTTATTTTTTCTTTTAGAATAATAAAGTACTATAAAAATTTAATAAACAAAGTTTTACAATTTTTATTTTATTTTATTTTTTCTTTTAGAATAATAAAGTACTATAAAAATTTAATAAACAAAGTTTTACAATAATTTTATATTTTTATAATAAATTAATACTTTAGTTTATATAAGTATTTTTTGAGTCAATATAATCATATAATTTTTAGTAATTATTAAAGTACGTAAAGTTAATAATAATAAATACATAGATACAGGCAAGTATTCGCTGATTGTGACCTTGATATTGAGCAAGTAGCCATACGTAATTTACTCCGAGTTATGTTTTAAGTACGTACATGTACTAAAGTAATTTGTGTCAGTTTGTGTGCACGTTACATGACCACTATAACACCGTTAATGGACATATTACCACGAATTTGTAGTACCTTTGAAAATATTAGCTCTCTTAAGATGTTAACCACCGATTTATTAATACTACGAACGAATAATTAATAAATAAATCACGTTTAAGTATTTAATTAATTAATTAATTTTTTTTTTAGTTTCTTGTAACCTGATAAATAAATTGTTAATTTTAATTTATACAAAATGTTAGTACACCGTTACAAGAAATTGTAAAATTGTTTATTATTAATTTGCAAAATATAATTTCCGTAATTTTTCTTAGAACAGTTTTTTTAAGTTTTATTTTAAAAAATGTCATTAAAATTTTTTTAAATATAATCATCTACTATGTCAATGATGATGGAGTTTTAATTGTATAATTAAAGCAGATCAAGATAAATTTAAGTGCATCTATACACTTAAGTTATAAAAAATTACTATTGTAATTTAATGAATTTTTTTTTCTAATTTCAGATTAACCAATTGCAATTTTCGTATTTTGCCGAAAAATTACGGAACAAACCAATAAGTTCTCGTCAGTGATGTGAGCCTGACCGTCAAATCATTTTTTGACCGTCACGTCAGGGTCACAGGACTGTCTGTTGACCGTTTCATAAATGACGGACCGTCACAATTGTGGCCACATTTCCCAACTTTTGAGTAAAGCCCTACACCACATTCAAGTCACTCGTACAAGCATCAATCAAGCAATTTTAATGATTCTTATTTTTTATTCATTAAATTTTCATTTAACTGTCTAACTCAATAGTTTAATTTTTAGGTTGCAAAAATTTTTTTTTTTTTAAAAACCGTCAGGGATCATCTAGCTAGATGTGACTGACCAAATTTGTGACAAAAAATGTCTGACGGTCATGAAATGACGGACATTGACCAAAAATTTTGTGACAGTCATTTTTCATGGTTAATAGTAAGTTCTAAAATCAATAGTAAGTTCTGATTTTTAAAGTTAACCAATAAGAAATCTGTTGCAAATTTCAATTTTCTTAAAATGTTTCAATGTGTTACATTCAAAGGATTAATTAATTAATTGTAATTATTCAAAACATTTGTTCACATCTATTTTGTGGAACTTATTTTCTTTGAGTAATGTAAATTTAGTTTTCCATCAACTTCACAGGCGTAATAAAAAAAAAAAAAATAGTTTAATGAAGGAAAAAAAAATAATAATTCGTCTTCGAAGTAAACGTTTTAAGCAAACAAAAAAAAAAGTTTTCTTCAAAATGATGTTTCATTTAATCTTGGTTATACTAAGAAGATTTGATCGTTATTAAGATATAAAATTCATGACTGAGTTGAAGTTGGTTAGTATCGAAATATATCGAAATATCGAAAAAATATGGACCCCGATTCCTTATTGGTCGAAATTAAGGCGCGCGCGTAGCGCGCTATTTAAATTTCTAGTAAGTTATAAGTCTCGTTAAGACCCCGTCGGTGGTGTAACTACGGATAGTAAAGACAGAATATATAAGCGGTTAATGCGATGGGTTAACATAACATCACATATATATATATACATATATGTTTATGAGTGTATAAGCATACCCAGTAAGTATACTAGTACATATTGTAGTCCGGTCAGTTTACGATTCCATTATGTAAAAGCGTCAATTTAGCCGCACATCGTTTTCCTTAAGAGAGCTTTAGTACTTAACACTTCCCATTCTTTACTCCCGATTAGACTCAAAGATACCGTATGGCTTTTACTACTTAACTCACAAAACTAATTAAATATAATTACCTAAACAAATTGTCAATTAATACATTCATTTTTTTACAATTTGGCATTTTTAGTCTAAAAATTTTTCTCTTCAATTTAACTCTCAGAGTATTTAAAACTTATCAATTGGATGATTTTTTGTTGCAATTAAAAATTTTCAAATTAATAATTTTGATTAAAATAATTAACTTTTAATTTTTGTTAATATTATTTCAACAAAAAATCATCAAATTTTTTTCTAATTAAAAATATTTCAAAAAATAAATAGATTAATATCATTACTATACATTATTGTAATTGTTAATTTTTAAATTCAGGCACTCGATTATTTTAAAATTTTCACTTGAGCATTTTCAATTTTTATAATACATTAAATAACTACATTATTTATTTATTTTATAAAGAAAAAAAAATAATAAATTATGAAAATGCATAAATAATTGTTGATAATCTTGCACTGTGAGAAATTGGTATTAAAATTAAACGGTGTGAATTAATCATCGTCATCGGTAATTACTTGCAGTATTTATGTAGAAAAAAAAAAAAAAAAAAAATATGGAGAATTTAAATTCATATATATTTAACATGATTAAACAAAGAGTACGATTACGACCTTTGAAAATTCTCATAAATCTGCAGCATAAGTCTACGGCATATGTACACATTATACATATATGTATATACACGGAATTCGACATTTTCATTGGGTTTAACATGGATATAGCCTGTTTTTCGTTGGTACATCGTGAATCACGCGCTTAAAACAGGTCACGTATTGCCAACGTAAAATGATACATATATACCCCGTACACATGTATATGTGTGCTGTATCTGCATATGTATGTAAATTTTCTCACAGTGCATGAGATCTTTATCATGGTAATTATTAAACACGTTAAATATACGTATTAATGTTTATTTGAAGTAAATATAAACATAAACCCGAACTGTATGTACAAACTGATAATTATTTTAAAATGTCAATAATTGCGACAAAATTCTTCTTTACACAGAAAAAAAGATTCACTTGAGCCGAGAAAATATTTTTCTTCCGAATTATTTTATTAAGCGAAAACAAAATTTTTTTTTTTGACCCAAGAAATTTCACTTATTCCAACAAATTAATTCCCTTGCTTTAAGAAATACGTATCTTGATCCAAGAAAATTTATTAAAGTCAAGTAAATTTCCTTCTCTTGAGAAAATTTCTCTCTTGCTCCAAAAAATTAAATATCTCGATAGAATTAAATTTTTATTGATTAACATCTCAAATGGGAAAATCAACTGTCCAACATTGCCCAACACAACTTCGGTCTTCCTTCAGGCACTCGAAAATTTTCTTGAGCCAAGAATTTTGTTCTCCAGTCAAGAAATTTTTCTTTCTGTTTATTTCATTAAAATTAAAATAAGTTCCTTTTAAATCGTCAAGCGCATAAATAAATTAAATTGCAATTTTTAAACCTATTTTTTATGGTTGTTATTTTATCAATAATTATTACTATGATTATTGTTACTTGTAATTATAATTGTAATGGACGTACCAATATCCCGAGTAACGCTAGTTAAAGCGACAGTTATTGTTATTAATAATAAATAATTATACTTAAGTACGATTAATTTTAATCCTTTTTATTATAAGTTGTAAATAACTCACCTGAGTTATTTGAGATTATGTAACTTTTTTATTACTCCTAAGAATTTTTTTTTAATAAAAATCACGTGAATATGAGTGTAAAATTAACAGACTAACTTTTAAAAATTTTTTATAATTTTTAATTAAATGGACTGTAAAAAAAATCGAAAATGAATTTTTTTTATTTAAAAAAATTTTTACAATAAATTATAAACAAAATTTTTTTTTAAATTGCTACACTCATAATTAAATATTTTACATACGTAAAAATGCTTCAATACCGAATTTATAAACATCGATTGAAACAGTAAAGACAATTGTTCGTTGTCTTGAGTATTTACTTAAGTATTTTTAGTACACTGTACACAAACAATTAATATAAGTTTTAAGTTGGCAAGGTTCAGCAAACAGATAAGATACTTAGTAAGTGGAAAAAGTTGCTTAAGATAACGTTAAAATGTTGAAAAGTTGAGACAAATAAAAGAAATATGCTTTCTTTTTTTTATAAATAAAATAGTAATTGTATTTATTTACAAACTTGCCAGGTTTTTTAACAAAATTCACCGCGCATAATTAAATAACACGCAATTATATTTATAATTGTAATTTTAATAAGTAAACTAATGATGATAGATATAATAATAAAATTAAAATAAAAAATAACCGGCCTGTAATCGATTTTTTTCAGTTTATTATTTAATAAATAAATATATTACGTAACGACAGGATTTATGAAATTACAAACTAGTATTAGTAACAAATAATAACGACATAAAGGCGCAAAAATTAGTCATGTTGTAAGTTTATGATTTATAATTAGTAAAATATTTATAAAAATCATATCATGGATACAGTGGCTCTTATTTTAAAATTTTCAATCACACGATTTTTTTTTCTGGAGGTTCTTTGTCAGCAAGAACCGGAAGCCCTTAAAGAATTGCCGATTACCAATATTCAACGTAAATATGGCCAAACGGAGCATTTCTTTTTTTTTTTTTTTAATTAAAAGTAGTATAAAATAAATTTATAAGCTGTAGGGATGACAGAACTGATAGACTAACCTCTGGCTGCGTTCTGTTTTTTTCATTATGCCTTTTTTATAGTACTGCCGGATACTACGGCTGAGCTTGTCGTAGTTCATGGCCGGTCTATTTTTACGTTTACCCCACAACCTTGCGACACGCACCGAGTCCTCGATCTTGAAAACTCCTTTCGTGCGATCCAGCCAGCGTATACACGAGCCATGTAACCCGGGACTCTGAAGTAATTCTTTCAGAAATTGCCACAGATGGATGTGGGATCCACCGTTACGTATCTTTCCTCCGTCATTAACTGGCGTTACTGCGGCTACATCGTCATCTTCGTCTGTAAACAAAAATATCGAACGAGTTTTTTTATTATTTATTTATTATATTAAGTAATTTGATTAATTGAGATCACAACCAGAATGTGATTTTGAAAGTTTTATTTTTTTTTAAAATTGAAAATAGTTATTAAAATTTTAGGACAGTTTGGTGAATTCAGAAATTTTGAGCTCTGGAAATTTATTATGACGTTAATGAATAATAATTCGATAAAAATAGTACAAGGCCTCAATTATAAGATCATGAATAATCTTCAGATATTTTAAGTATCGCTCTTTAACTTTCACTTAAAATAATAGCTTTAAATTAATTTATTTACATTGTTCAAAGTAATTTTAACAAAAAAAGATTAAATTTTTATAACTTGACATTTTTATTTTATTTTCAGGCCAAAAAGTTTAAAGCTTAAGGTTCGTAATTTAATCAAGTAATCAGTTTTAATAATGAAAAAATAAATTTATGAGTTTTAATTACCATATGTTGAAAATTTATGTTTTTAAAATTTTTAAAGAAAGTAATGAAAATGTAAGTAATTAATTGGAATAAAAATTTTTAAAGAACTGGTAAAAATTCAATCTTTCATGCAAAATAAATTTTTAAAATGAAAATTCTAAAGAAAATTTAACATTATAATTTACTGCACCGGTTTGTTGAAACTATTCATCATTTTTTCAAATGTGTTAATTTAACCCACATTTTCACTTGAAATATTAAACATGTAAATAAAATGCGGTCACATATTTTTATGTTTTGAAATAACACGTTCATTGATAAACTAAGTTTTGCAGTCGGACCGTGAATTTTAATAATAAATTATTTTGAATTTTCCAAATATTGCTATGACATTTTTTTTATAGAAATTTGATTGCTTATTCACAAAATTTCATCATAAAAAAAAGTTTCCAACAACTAAAAGTATAATTCAAACAATTTTTCCTATTTTACTAATTTCAACATTTTAATGATTAATTACATTCTCATTTTTACCTCCTCAATCAATCAAACATCAACAACAACAAACTGAACGACTCATTATACAATTATGATTATTATCTGATTAGCAATTATAATTACCATCAGTTAAATCCAAATTACACGAAGAAGCCGAGGAAGATGAAGCATCAGGCGCGCTCAGCGAGGAATTGAGATCACTTGTGCTGACTGGAGATGGCTGGACAACGCTAGTAGGACTCCAAGAAGCAGCTAGAGTATTTCTCGGTGACTCCTCCACGGCAGCCTTCCAAATTTCTAATTGCGCGTGCAGCATACTTCCACACTTGACAAAAAAAAATGACAAATACATTTAAGATAAATACACATCAACAGTAATAACAATAATGATAAAATAAATTGATGGTCTGATGCAATTACGACTAGAATTTCAATTTTTTTTCTTTACACTTCTTCATTCTTCGATTCTTTCTTCTTTCTTTCATTATTATTATTATTATAATTTTTTGTTATTTATTTAATTCTCGGGCATCAAGTATTAGGCTCACACCGCAAAGAGAAAGCGGCGACGCAACAGAGTCGATGGCTATGGTGTATATAGTAGTGAGTGACCTACTTGGTTGGCATAGTCAACAACTAAACGGCTGGCTGGCATAAACTGCTCGAGACCTGGTCAGTACATCCAACATACAATACCGATAATAACAACAGTACAAGTACCAGCCAATCGAGCCTCTACTCACGTGTCGTCGACAATGATGACGCACGTCTTGCTCTTACTGTTTAACATTTAATGTATGGTCTTTGCTTTATTAGAGATCACCAACAGCAACAGCAACAGCAGCAGCAGCAGCTTAACCACTACCAGCACTACATACTGATAATGCTTAAACGCACCTATCCTGTGCATAGCTGAATAATATTTTAAATGCTCCTCTGCACTCTTGGTATCTACTTGGTAAGTACACCGGGAAAAGAATTTTTATTTTTCCTCTCAGGCATGCCGAGAATTTTATGATAATGATAATAGATCATGGTTATCAATCAATTGTAAAAAATTCTAACTATTTCGATGATGGTGATCTAGTTTTAACAATATTTAATATTTCCTGCCCGTGCAAATAAATTTACTCTCATTTTGAATTTTATTTTTTAATTTATGTTTTGAAACAAAAATTACTATGCACTGAAAAAAAAAATTCGTGGCTAAAGGCAAATTTTCTTGGTCCAAAAAAATGTATGAATTTCTTTTTTGCAAGTGATTGCTCTTTGCAACAATAATATCCCGTGCAAAAACAATTTCGATTGATTGTGGCATCAATAGACTAATTGACTTTTTTTTCCGACATTTTTTTAAGAAAATACATCTTAAAGTTATTGTTATTTCAAAATTTGAAGTTCATAATAAATCAAGTTTTTTTGCACGGGTAAAAAATTTTCTTTTAAATTAAAATTTTCAAACATTATTTTGTTTATTTGCCCGGAAAAGCATATAAATAAATCATTTATTTAACTATCTTTCTTTCTAAAAGGACCATTTACTTACGAAAAAAATAGTCGATTCTTAATTTGAGAAATTTATGGGGAAGAAAAAATCAATTTCAACTAAAATAAAATATTATTCAATTGAGAAAAAATTTTTTAATTAAATCATTAAATTCTTCATTCAAGAACATATTATTTGTTCATCAATGATCGTCAATAAAGCAAAACTTTTGGCTAAAAAATTATATTTTTGTCAAAGTTTTTCTTTTTTGCTCAATTTAGTAAAATTTTCTAATAAATAAACATAAAAAGTTATTTAAATAGAAGAACGATTTTTTTAGGGTTCAAAATTTTAGGAAATTGAATAATTATTTAACTGAAAGTGTAACTTAAAACTGTAAAAATTACTTTTTATCAAGAGATCTCAAAAAAATTTTATTTGAAACTGTAATTTGTTTATTTTTGTCATTCAAGATATAATTTTTCAATTGGTCTTTCTGACACTGCATTAATTGTGATTGTTGTTATTGTTATTGTGAGTACCACTCTCATTAGGTTGAAAAATAATTGTAACATTATAAAATAGCATATGCACGGGTTTACATTGAACTGATGATTCTAAATCGAACGGACCAATATTACAACAAAACATTACTCGTAACATCTTGTGCATTGTATCTTTCGAAATACCATTAGTCCATAATAGTATAAAAAAAAGCAAATATGTATGTATAAATATTGTACTGAAATAGGTTCGATCGTGATCGCGCAACTAGATCAATTGATCGCGCAACTCGCGGCTGTTGTTATTGTAAAAGAAGTAGAGTCTCAGCTGTAAGTTTTAGCTGCAAGTCGCTCGATCCGATGGATTGTAGCACAGGGAAAAAATGTGCCTACTTTTTTTTCAGTGTTTAACCGAGCCGAGCAAGATATCTTCTGTAACTTAAACTTTATGTTACGGAGCATTGAAATTAGCCAGTCATGTGTTGTACATCGAGGATTTGCGAAATAATCCATCGTTGTGTGATGGATGACTCAAGATGAGGATTCAAGATAAATCACGTCTTAAGCTTTTATTTATATTTGTAACTATTTTTATTTTTTTTTTCTTTTTCGTTATTTATGTGTGTCTATTTAGATACTTAGACCTAAATATAAACTGATAATATTTTTTGTTATTATTTACATTACCGGTTTGTTTATTAAGTAAACCTTCACGGGCAATTAAATTTAGTATTTATTGCAGAAAATAGATTTCAATGATTTAAATAAATTATTTTGCTAAATATATACTTGTTTATTATTGTTAAGAAGCTTTAGATTAAAAGTGTCAAATAATAACTCGGTATAAAATGATTTTGTGAAGTTTTATTGAAATATTAGAATTTTATCAAAACTCATAAAATTAAAATTAGAAATGGCAATTTTTTTTATCTATAAATTTTGTAAAATTTTATGGAATTTTTTTATGAATCAAAATTTAAGTACGATTTAAAAAATTTATCAACGATACTCTAAAACATCGGGAATTAATTCAGAGTATATTTTCATTGCCGTCTATGGTATAGATATTGATCCAAAAAATATATGAATACGGAGTTTTTAGACTATAATACATTTTTATTCAATTGAAACAAATTTTGTTTAATTTTATAAAATTCCATTAACGAAATTTTTCCTGTTATTTCTGTTACAGCGTTAAATTCGTGAGTTTTGAAATTTTTTAAGACCGTGAATTTTTTGAAGTTAAGATTGAAAGCAAAGTTATGATTAAATAAAATAAAAAGAATATTATTTTTCATAAATTTCATCCATCATTTTTTTTTGCAATGTAATATTTTGTAAAATATTTAACTTTATTTAGATATGTACGAAATTTCATAAAATCTGACAAAATGTTTCTTCTAGTCGTTTCTCTTGCAATGTAAAATTCATAAAGTTTTATAGAAATTTGTAAAATTTCAAAAAACTTCATGAACGTTCGTAAAATTTTACAAAATTTTCTAAAATTAAACTCAAATACAAAGCGTCTTAATTTTGTAAAATTGTTCATAGTATTAATAATGATAGTAATCATAAATATATAAAATTTAATAATATAATAATAATTACAGTGAGATCAGTCTCAGTAACTAATATAAGTATAACATAAAACAAAAAAAAAAAAAAGGATAAAAAAAGTAAAATAAATGATTAAAGTCTGGTATATATATTGAGTTACAACTACTATTGATCAAGGTCAAAGTAACAATTCGCTTTCATTAAGTATATACCGCTATCGTGGGTTTAATCTGTAATCGACTAGTGATTGTACAACGCTACTATACTGCCAATTGTAAGTCTGTATGTTACTGTCTGATGTGATGGTAAATTCTCGGTTAAATTCCAACGCCTCCGCTCAGCATTTAAAGAGTTTAAACCCTGCTCTCTATTCGTACAATATTGGATACGTACGTTTAAATATATATGTATCACTTTATTGTACTTATATATTTTGCCGTACAAAAAATAATATGACCAAGTAAATGTTTTACGAGGAAAGATACCAAAGGAACGACGCACGTGGATTTCTCAGAAATTCACTTTCACCGCGGACTTTCCTTTCCACCCAAATCGCGCAATCGTCCGAGACCACGTACACTCATACTTATGGATATACATATATATATTTCAATTTATTCCTTGTACTGTGTATGTATTTATGTTGGTACAACGCTGCTGGCCCTGTCCGAGACCGCGACCAAGAGAATCCGTTAGGTTCCGCAATAATCTCGAGGTATGGCGCCACGACAAGAATGAAGAACGAAAAAAAAAAAAGGAAAAAAAATGAAATTAATATTGTGATTCAATTGAAACGTCATCGGCTTGGGCTTCGGGATTTAAAATTATTTTTATAGCGGCAATAAAAATGAAAAATACAATTTTTCTGCGGTTTATCACTTAAAGCTTAAATGGATGTTAAATTTACCTGAGGCGCGCGATGGCAGAAATCTTCTTCCGTTAGAGATGCAAGTGTTTCTCCGTCGATGTTGAAACTGTCAAGGGGTACTGATGGCAGCTGTAATTGTCTTCGGGCCCACTGGACCCACGCAGCAACGTCAGCAGCACTCCAACGACGAGGTTCTTTAAAATAATTTAATAATTTAATATTTTTTATTTTTTAATATCAAGAGACAAGAGAAATTTTTAGTAGGCTGTTATTTATAATAATTATTCTGGACTGGAGAGGAGAGAGTAGAGTAAAATTGAGTTTATGCTACCGATCACTGCACTAAAAAATTCCAGAATGTGTAACAAAAAATTAATTGCTTTTACATGATTTATTTCAATGAAAATTAACAAAAAAGGAAGTAGAATAATTGAATTTTTTAAAAAAACTTAGTCAAATTTTCGTGAAAAAATTTTTTTATACGGTCATATCATAACATATCTAGCTTAATATAATTTTTCAACTGAAGGTAGTGAACCAGTACTTGTAGCCGAATGGTTAACGTGATTGAATTCGACCTACGGGTTCTGGCCAGGCATGGGTTCGAGTTCCACCATGGTCGAATAATTTTCGATATGCGCCAGGTTAATTTTCGATTCTCTTCGACTGAGGACTCGGTTCATTGCTGAACAAACATTGGCTGTACATGATATCCATAAAGGCCAGCTGGACTGCACCAGCAAGAGAAAAAAAAAAAAACTAAAAGTAGTTTTAAAAATTTCCGCCGAAGGGCGCATGATCGTTGAATTATCTCCATATAAGAGAGTTAATTTTGAAGTCTTTAAATAAAAGCCTTTTTTGATTCTCCTAAAAAACTTATCTAATGTTTTCACGGAAAAATCGAAAAAATTATGTTATAAATAGTAATAAGTGTCCTGTCGTATTTAAAACTAGAAAAATTACAGTTTGAAATAACATTTTCCTAAATTTAAACTTTGAATGTTAATTTTCAGAGCTTTCAATGTAATATTTACATTTTACAATGTAATTCTTACAAAATCTGTAGTAATTATAATCTGAAACTGTAATTTTTCCAGTTTTTTTGGACGAAGCGCCGCGTTACATTATAAAATGTAATTTTTCTATTTTTTTTTTTCGTGTTTTATTTAATTTAATCACTTACTAAACCAATTTTTGTTCAATGCAACATGTTAATTGAGGTTTAAATTTTTAAAAAAATAAAAAATTACAGAAATTTATTTTTTAATCCTCACATATAGACTGATTTAGCCATATATGACCAAATCAGGCCATATTAAGACAAACATGGGAAGAAATAAAAATTAGCGACAACAAAAAATTTTTCTACGGAATAGAACGAACAGTTCTTACCCCTCCATTGTTTGCATATAAAATTAGTAAAATGATAGTTATTTATAGACAAGATGTGTAGTGTTACATTATATTAGATACCGGAAAAAAACATAAACTGGATGCCGAATACCAGGGCCACTTAACGACCTTGGGACGAGGCAACATCGAGGTTTCGTAACTGCTGCCAAGACACATGCCTTCGATGCCTCCATAACTTATTCCTCGGCGTGACATCATGCGAGTTGTGTGTTGTGTGTTGAGTATGTGGTTGTATGGTTTAGACCAATAGTGAGAAACCGGTCGGGAGCTAAGCGACAACTAGCCTCAGGCGATTCCAGCCAGCTTACGTGTCGATTATGGATCGAGTACGTTTAGTTTTGTTGTGTTCCATACCACTAGTATATAGATTAGAGGTAAAAGGAGAAAGACTCGGAAGTATGTTTTATATGCATAAGGCTACCCGGGGCTAAATTAAACGCTCAAGTTGTATTACTGCTACTAATATTACTAAATATGCCGACACTTAGGAGAGGAAATTGGACTTATTGTTTGAAAATTTCATGTCTTCGGCTGTGGGATTTTGAAGTCAAGACTCTTGGGTTCACTACCATATGCTAATTTTTATGATTTTTGAAATATTTAACTTCATTTTCAACGCCTCCAAGCAGAAACTAAATTTTTGTAATTATGGAGTTAGAGGATTCGTGTAAAAAATTCAATGTTTCACATTTAAAGTAATAATTTGTCTGGAAATTTTTCTAATTTTCATAATAAGTGATTAATAAAATCCCATGAAAATAGTTTATATTAAAAATAGATGTTGAAATAAATCAGATATATTAATAATAATAATAATAATAATAATAATAATATTTTTAATAAAATAAAATAAATTAAAAATCTACTTTAAAAAAAAGAATGGTTAAAAGTAAATTATTAAAAATATATTTTTTGTCTGTATTTTATATCGCTTTTTATCATAATGTTGTTAATTGATTTTTGATAAATACTTTTTATATCTAAATTTTATAAAATTATCTTAACAAGAATCAAATTTTCTTGAGATAAGAAACTCCGATATATTAAGATTTGAATCCTTCACTTTGTTCCATTCTCTATTAAATTGTAATTAACTCTATCGTTTGTTACATTATAGATCTAACTATCGATTAGACGGAATTTACCCAAACAACCTCAAAGGCCACTAGACCAAAACATGACTTTTAAAAATTTTTTTCTCAAATCCCCAAAATAAACTTATTAACCATATCCAAAAAACAATAAATGAATGAAATTCTAGACGCGTAAAAAACAAAGTTCACAATTTTCTAGCTAACAACTTTGACCTTGCTCATCAGATCATTATAATAAGGTCAACGTCTTAGTGTCTTTCGCCTCGGGTGTTTCCGGCTAATTATTTTTTGCTTCCTGCCCGTCAACATAAATCGCAAGCATCCTACAAATTAATTTAAATACCAAAAGCCTGACAAAAAATCCTCGAGTTAACTTACCAGGATGAATTCCAAGCGCGACGCAGGTGTTATCGAAATCTTTTTGAAGCTGCTGGATGGCAAGACTGAGAACGGGTTCGATTTGTTCACGAGCAAGATCACCAACACACTCACTGTTCTCCATGTCTTCTACAAACCCCGTGCCGACGGTCCCCAAATCAACGGGTCTTAGGTTGTACTTCCTTTGAAAACTGGTGTCCCTCAAAACTTCACGAAGCAATTGGTGGTCGCCCTTCTGGTCTTTGATATTGAAAATTTCATCCTCCCGATTCAGCGGACTCGACAATTTTTGACTCGTGAAAGTGTCCTCGTCTGTGATCTCAATTTTGGGAATTATCAGCGGAGTCTTGTGTCGATTGTCGTCGATGGAATTCGTGTCTTGTTTGTTATCAGAAGAGAAAAGAAGACTGCGAAGGGACGAATTTTCAGGGTCTGGAGCTGGCGAGGGCTGTGAACTAATTGACGACTGGTGACTAATTGTTGGCTGAGGTGAATTTGTTGACGTCGGTTCTTCCTTGAATAAAATTTCCTTCAACAATGGGTTGCTCGTTTCTTCGCGTTTTGGAAAGAAATCAGTATCCAGAGAATTGTAAATATCTTCTTCAGACCTTGGTGGCGTACATGGTACCGTGCAGTCTGTGGAATCTTCTTTGTAGCCGAGGCTCTCCGCTAAAAGTCTGCAATAAGTTGTTAACCATTAACCATTAATTAAAAATACTTTTTTTGTTAAAGTAAAAAATATAATTACCTGGATTCTTGGAGGATGGTAAGCAAATCGAGACTTTTTTCTCGTTTAACAGGTGGCTTCACTGGTTGGCTTGGCTCCGGGCTGGTTGGGTACAAATGTGCGCTTTGTGGGCTCTGAGGTACGTAATAGGGACTACTGGGATAACCCGGCGACGCTTCGCGGGAGTAATTCGGTGACAAGGCACCGGTCAGTCCGGGATAAGGAGGGCTCGGGTATGTTGTAGGTGAGTCCGGTCTCGGGGATAGCATTTCTTGTTTTATTTGTATGGGCTTCAGTGTCATTTGACTGTGAGTGGTTGCTGATGAATTGTAATCATCCGGTAGCAGTGACAAGTCAAATTGAAATGCTGTGTACTCGAATGAAGGCGAAAACCCAACAGCTGTTGGTACCGTTTGTGGCATCTGGAAAATGATTTTTATTTGATTATTCATTTTAATTAATTCTAATAATATTTAAGAGATAAATTATGGAAATATTGTAATCGATCAAAATATTCAAAAATATATTTGACTTGTTTTTTTACTGATTTTATCAAATGTGTTCGGAATAAAATTCCAAAATTTTTTTTAGATATTGTTCATTAATAATGACTTTAATTTGATGTTTAGAAGTTTTGATTCAGTTAACAATTTTTTCTTTTTTGCTATAATTAAACATCTGTTATTGAGTTTTCTTTTAAATAATTATAAAGAAAAGAAATCACTATTTTATTTCACGCTTTAAGTTATGTTCAAATTTAATTGAGCGTGACAATAACAAGTTGGAATTATATTCTACAATGTAACGAAGAAATAATAGTAGTATTAATCAGTAAAATTGACATAAAATTGAATGTCAAAATGATTAAACCACAATATTGGTTAATTTCAAAATAAAAATCAACTTAAAACTAGCTTAAAATTTACTAATTTTGAAATTTGAAAAAGTCTAAAATAAAATATAACATAAAAATATTTAACTTTTTTTATAAAATTCTGAATGGACATTGCTACACGGAAAGAACAAGATGACACTGGATATCATCCCAGATTATACTCATTGTAATCTGGATTATACTAGCTACTATCTGAAATTTTTTTTAATCCAGTGTCATCTTGTTCTATCTGTGTGCATTTTTCAAAAATTTTTTTAAATAATTTTAAATTTAAATTTGCAAGAATATAAAAATAAACTGATTTTTTTGAGTTGAGTAATCAATTTTTCTTGAGCATATAATTTAATTTTTAAATTGATTGATTGTTAAAAGAAAGCTTTAAAAAAATTGAAAAGACATCAATTATAATTTTCATCTATTCATCTGCCGAACAATATTACATATAATTGTAATTATCACTACTATTGATTTAAACAACCACAAAAATAATAACAATAATTATATGATGATGATGATGAATATTTGTTAGGTATATAAAAGGCGTCGGATGGTAAAATGCGTTAACAATATCTGTCATCATTAAAATGAACCGAACGTTTCTCTAGCCAAGATCCCCGTGGGCAATTGCTGATGGTATACGGTCTACGTTCACCAAACAGTCTGAGGATTTTCACCAGGTTAGAGATGACTGTAAAGATGAACAAGAATAGAAAGAGAAAAAGAAAGAGAGAGAGAGAGAGAGAGAAATGCCGTAATATAAAGGCAGTTTATCTCGGCGCGTGTGTTTATTGCCCGTCGTGTGCTTGACCTCGCATCAGTTTGTTACGCTTTGTAAGCCCATTACAACGTTCCCAAGTGCATCTTGGCTACGCTGAGGCGGGGTCGTGCTCTGACAACTTGACGTAGTGCATATCCCAGAGGTCGCCAAGCGAAATAAATGATTATGCCTTTCTTTATTTATCCTGAATTATCCTTCTTTCATCTCTCTCTCTCTTTCTTTATCTTTTTCCCAATAGTTTTTTATTCTTCATATTTTCATTTAATAATTCTCTCGCTCGAACAACTTTAAAAGCTAACAAGCCTTACTCACCGCGAAACACCCTTCGATTATCATCAAATTGAGAGATCTACATTGTTAAGTGACGTTGGATAAAGATGTAATAAAACAAAAAATTTAGATATTTTATTTATTTATTTATGTACTATAAATAATAAATAATGTGGATAATATTATATTTCATTTTATTCTTATCTCTGTTTTACGAGCTGTAGGTTAAGCCTGGTCAAACGAGTGTGAAGCTTTTAATGCCAATAAACGAAAATACATGTGTGTATAACATTATATAATAAAAAAGTTAAGAGACAACTTGACGGAGGACATGCACAATTGATCGTATCGGATAGGTGATGCTGTCTGCAGTTAAAGTTATTGAGACAAAAAAACTTTGATGGAACTTTAAACTGAAAATAGCCTGGAAAAATTTATAAACCTCTTCATTGAGCAGGAAATAATAGTTGGACAAAGTTTTATAATATATTTAAAATACTCTTAAAATTTTTTAGACTGATTGAAAAAATTAAAGAAACTTTCTCAATTGAAATTTTGTTAAATTTTTTGTAGAGTTTCAGATGATTTTGCAATATAAATTTACAAAATTTATGAACTTAAGATAAAATAAAATTTAAGTACAAGTAAAAAACTTTTAAAATGTTAAATCATTATTTGAAACTGAGGTATGCCTTATTTTTGATAATAAAAATATGTAACCAAAAAATTCACATTCCTGAATTGTTTTTTAATTGATAAAAAAATTAAACGACTTTGAAAATTAAAATTTAAATAACCATTTTGGTACTTAGATTTTTAAGTAAACAATCAGGAATTTCTATAAATCATAAAATTTTTATGCAAATATTTTCAAATTTTTTTTTTACTAAAAAAAAAAAAGTAAAACAAATTTAAGACAGAAAATAATTTTATGGACAAAATTTCTTAAATAAAAAATATTTTGATAAAGTTTGACCAATTTTTCAAACAATAAAATAAATTTTCGATAATTTAAAAAAATATACTCGTATCAAAAGAAGTATTTTTTTTTTAGTAATGTCTAATTTTATAAAAATTCCAACTATTATCTTAATGTAAAATTGTAAAAATCGGAAAAATTTTTTATGAGATTACATAGTATAAAAACATATCAACAAATATATGTAGACGTCTAATGTTAAATGTATAATGTATAGATATAAGGATGTGACAGAGCATAACGGGTGAGTAAAATATATCACTCAAGTGTTTATATCTTGTAGGATAGTAAGTATAAGGGTTACGATGCTTGTTGGGTTAGCAAGGAGGTTTGTGTGCATTGATGGGAATTCACGCTGGTCTACTCAGAGTCTATGGTATAATGCTGTGATGTACACACTAAAGACACCACAACACACCATGACATCCCGTGGGACTCGCTCACGGGGCGATGTTAACTGATAAAAATTAAGGCTACAAATTCAACCGATCACTCAATCATTCCGAGTGTATAGTAGTGTAGCAGATTTTATTGCTGACATGACAATAGAAAAAGGCCGAGGGTACTGCGAGGATAAGACACTTTAAATGATATAATAAAAAAGGTTAGCTGAGGATATTGCGAAATCGATAAATAAAATAATATAATAAAACGGTCTGTGTGGGTGTGAATAATCGTTAAATTGTAAAATGTCGAGAATCGAGACGATGCCGAGACAAATATATACGAGTTGAGAGAGAAGAGAAAACGGAATCTGGATATACGTATCGCAAGAAAGTGGATAAGAAACTAACGGCGGCGGATGTGATGTAGGCAATTGAGAGATAGGATCCAGTGCTAAACTTGTATAACTAGACCGATCCAAAATGGCCGTTTTATGTGTGTGTGATAGGTATATATGTAGATACAGATACCGATACTGATACAGATATACAGATTTGTGTGTGTGCTCACACGTCATTTGCTCAAGAGTCTATGGAGGACACTAATGTCCTGAGACAAGGTTCATCGAACTCTGACGAGCGTTTGAGTTCAAGGATCATGAGTTTGCTGATTTATATAAGCTCACGTGGGGAAATACGCCTGCTAATAGTCCATGTCTCACTTTTCCCGATTGTCCGTGACGTCACCACTCACGATTAACCTTGATGCAACACATTAGACTTACGCATTATTTTTTTCCGGAGTGAAATAAAAAATAACTTTATGATTAGATGTTCCTCGTATTATTTCAAATTAATATTAAGTATGATTATCATCGAACTTGATTGGAATAAATTTCTCCGGATCTCTCAGGAATCCCGTTTTTTACAGTTAAATATTTTTAAGAAGTTATTTAAAGATTATCTTACTCGAATTACGCATCAGCCAGTAATTGAAAGCTTAAGCTTATGATTCATGTTCTTGCAACATTTTTTTCAAATGCGTCACTTTTAATTTTTGGGTTTATTTTTTTTACAAGTCAGCGATCGGTATGCTGTGCAATCAATTCCTTTTTTAACACTCTATGTTATACAATTGTAGATAAATATAATTAACATCTATTTAGTACTTTTGGTTCGTTAAACAGAATTGTGTTGAAAACTCTGGCGTCATAAAAATTTACGAAGAAGTGAGAGTCAAATTGATTTCTTTTCGTTTTTTAATTGAATATAATTATGTTTGGTCTTATCTTATGGAAAAATACTAATAATAATTATTAATATATACTACAATAAAAGAATTTATCCATGGAAAATTTTTTTTTCTCAGAAAATTAATTTAAAAAAAAAAATTTCATATTTTTCCAAATCTTCTACTTCTTTGTAATTGGAATTATTTTTCCAGATAATTTATTTGTTTTAGAAAAAAAAAATTAATTGTACGATTTTTTATTTGTAACTATAATGTTTAATATTTATTTATTTATTAAACATTAAAAAAAATTTTTTTAATTCATTATTTAAAGAAAATAAAATGAATTTAGTTGTTGCATTGGTTTTTAATAAGGTTTAACTTTTATACGTCACATATTTATATTTTCAATTAATTATTGAAAATTTTTTATGAAACCTTTCTCGAATGTTTTGTTTAAAAAGTTTGCTGGATTTATTTAATTTTAAAAAATGGGTCAATAGTTAATAAAATATCTTGAGCATTAAAGAGAATAACTGAAATTTGAAATACTGAAAAGCCAAAAAAATTTTAAAGATTAAATGACAAAAATAATTTTAATTTATACATTTTAGAAATAATTACAATTGTCGAGAAAACTAATTATTTAAATGGATTGATGTGTCAGTTAATTATAATCATTAAGAAGAACTCAGTGAAACAAAGAGATGAAATAAAATCAATTTGTTCATTTTTAAATTCAATTATAATTTTAGCTGCATTTTAAATGAAGTTAATTAAATTATAAATTATTTTAGAACAAATGAACTGAACAATAAATATGGACACAGTTGTATTGTCAGTATCACGGTGCTTAATTAACCATGCGCAATTAAAATTATAAACTTTTGAAACAATTATAATAAATTGTGCAATTGAAAAAAAAATAATAATAAATAAAAAAAAATGGAATTTAGCCCTCCTTTATTGTAGTATAACGTCAACAGTAACTGATAAATACAGGTAGATGGATATTTATACAACAATATAAAGAGTAAGAGTGTACATGTCACGAAAGCGTGAAGCGATGACTAAACTGATCGGCCGTTGTGCTGGAATGTTAAGCCGTGTTTCATGACGTGCCACGTCGTCTTCAAGGTCCTAAACGATTTCGCGAGTTAGCTGTTATTGTTTTCTCGCGCCTCTTTTTCCTCGGGTCAGGCAACACCAACAATGAAATTAAATTTACAAAAAAAAAAATATACATAAAAGACAAAAGATCAACAAAAACAAAAAGGTCAGAGAGCAACAGAGTGTCATGCTTGATTTTCGATTAATATCAACGACTTACGTGAGAAAATATATCTTTTAAATGCTACACTATTTTTTTTTTAACTCAAACTCAATAACTATATACACTCGCTAAACAGATTGACGTTTTTATAAATTGAAATCAAAATTGTCTTGATTTAAGATAAAAAATGATTTTGAAAAATTTCAACAATTTTAATCAATACGAAAAATTTTTGAATTAAATAAAAATTCTCTCAAACTAAGATAACAGTTTTTTAATTGTAAAATTTTTCAGCTTGATCCTAGATGATAAAGTTCCTTAAAATAACTTTCTTGGATCGAGAGATTTTTTTTTCGCCGTACTATTCAATAAAACAGTCCGAATTTTTTTCAATATTTTATTTTAAAAAAAAAGTTTCTTACGTAAAAAAGATACTTATCAAAATTATTCATAAAGTCATTTAACTTAATCGAAAATTCACAAATAACTGTTTACACGCCTTGAAAATGTCAATCGTTTGTGGGTGTGTCTTTTTTTTGTATATGTATGAATTAATCACAAATAAATTATTTATTTTGTAGCTCAAGTTCACTGACTTTGTCAACAGATCTTCGCGCTTCAAAGCAAATGAAAAAAATTGATTAAACTTAAAAAAGTTTTAAAATAAAAAATTTGTTTTTCTCAATTTCCAAGCAATGGGAATTCACAATATCGAGCGATATTTTCAAAGTCGTATATTGATATCGGGATTAATTATTGAAAATAAAAAATTAATTTTTTTCACAAAGCGTGAAAATAAATTAGAAAAAAAAAATTTATTTACATTCAAAAAGTATCTTTTGGAACGAGCCAAAACGATCCTTTTCTCCACACATATAAACAACTTTTATTACCATGAATCAAACTTGTCTCCGGCATATTATCATAAAAGTTAACAGTTATTCGCCTCGAATACTCAATCACGGTCATAACTATTTACATTTTTTGTCAATCAACTCTTACTTTTCTCTCAGAACCTCTACCATAAATTTACCATTAATTTAAAAACAATCTAGCCTGTAGAGTGAACACATCAACTCCTTCCGTCTATGCAAACTGTTGATAGCTTCCTTTTAGTTTTTTATTAATAATCTTCACTAACGTACTGGGGAGTTGTTACAACCGCGGAACACGATCACTCTTATATTATCCGATCCGTTACATTGATCAACACCGTAAAACGACTACACCACCGATTACTATCAACAAGATTTACATGACCAACGGATTGTCCTGTACTATATTTTCTTGGCATAGTGCATACCTTGATCTCGTTTGCCAATATCAATATATTAAGCTTAATCCTATACACCAGTATCTATAACATTTATCAGTTATATAATTACACACATAATATTTAAATACAAAATAACAATTAAAATTTTTTATTTATTTAAAATTACATACGCCGGTATTAATTTATTGTTATTAAATATTACACATTACAAACGTGTTTATTTATCATTTGCAAATAAAAACTCGAGGTCAATTTTATTCATCTTCTATAGAATTAAAATGAACTCTTATATTATTTATTTATTTGTCCTATTCTGATGTTTTTATCTTCGTCTCTGTCTTTAAAATTATTCACACCTGCGTAGTTAGATTGAGTTTTATTTTTTTGCAGATAAAGAAACTCCTTGAGTTTAAAAATTTTTATTTATCACAACAGAAATCCGGATTTTCGATTTATTGTATAAAAATAAATTCCGGGGAATTTTTAACTCGATTGACATCAGACCAAGATCGCAGAATAAAATAAATTTTATTATGATTATGTAATTTTTTAAATATTTATTAAAAAATAAATGCTGTGATTGTTTATTCGTGCTATAAATATCTGAAATATTGTTATGTACTTCAATGAAAAAATTATATCGAATATATTTCTTCATTGCACGAATCATGATGCGAAGCATCAGATCGAAAAATTTATTTTACCTCGGCTTCGCAACTATCTTTAAATTTTTTTTCTAACAAATAAATTGTGGAGAAAAAATTAATAAAAAATCAACAAATTCGTAGGAGGGTGGACATAAGACGTCAATCAAAATACCAATTTAAAAAATTTTCAAAAATTCCTGTTTGTATACTTATAAAATTATTTTCCCAGATAATTTATTTATTCTAGAAAAAAATGAAAACCATGATTTTTTATATTTTCACCATTATATTAGTCAGCAATAAATAATAACATTAAAAAATTTTTTTGAATTTCATTATTTGAGGAAATAAAATGTGTTCAGTTAAAAGACGTTGTTTCAGTTTTTGATAATGTTCAATTAATTTTAAAAAACCAAATTTTATAAATATAAATATTATTTTTCATATTAAATTTCTGATGAATTTTTAAATGAAATTTTTTCTAATGTTTTTTTTTTTTTTTTCCAAAAATTTGCTATGTTTGTTGAATTCCAAAAATATGCCAATAACTAATGGAAAATTTTGAGCATTGAAGTAAATAATTGAAGTTTGAAGTGCTCAAAAAATAAAAAATTGTAAAGATTTTTACATTATTATTAGACGCCTAATTGTAACTTTAGTAGGTGTGAATGCGCCGAAAATAAAAATAAAAAAAAAAGATGGAATGGTTAAAATTTTTTTCAATTTAAAAATTTCAGTAACAATAATTTTCAAGAAAAATAATTAAAGCTGGATTCAGAATTATTTTGGACAATATATTTTCACGTCTTTAAGAAGCTCTTTAAGTTTAAAAGTTTTATCTCGTCACGACAAAGACACGAAATTATAATTTTTATATAAAAAAATTCCAGCAAATTTTTTAAGCGATTTCACACTAGACCAGAACCGTAGACAAAAATAAAAAATCAAGATTTAGATTGTAATTAAATTGGCTTATTATGTATTAATTAATTACAAAGAAAAAATAATAATGAAATAAAAATGAACTTGAATATACAGAAGATAATGGTTAACATTAAGAGTGCACTGTGTCCATGAAATGTCACAGAGAGTTTCGTCATTCGATAGATTAATAATACGATAAATAATTTGAAATATGAGTTGAGAGAGCATATATTAAAGAAATGGCAAACCAGACCGCGTTTATACTCTTTTAAAGTTGTATATGTATATAAATATGTACAACTGTGCACTAAGTAGACGTACACTAGAGTATATAGATAATAGCTTGACATTGCAATAGCAATCCTAAGGATAACTTACTGCCGTATAGCAAGTTATTTTTATAAGTAACTTATATAGACCGAGCCTGTGAGTATTAGTATAAGTATTAGTAATAGTATTAATGTTAGAGAGAGTGCTTTTATTATTTCTAAAGAAAAGGTTCACCATATGATACTAATACCAAGTGTGTGGGCGATCGACGCTCCTGCGACACGCCGTTTAGTCTCTCATTCCTGCACACGGTTGCTTTTATTTTGTAGTAATCCAAATAAAATATCAACACATTTATTACGTTCATATTCTACCGCTCTTCTTGTATTATATTATTTCCCCATATAAACTTTATTTTTAATTCCAGGTAAAGTGCAAAAGTGCACTTACCACTCGGTTCGATGAAATAAAAATAATGGAAATAGTGATAATAATAAATATACCCCTTATTTGTCCATTCTTGCGGCCTCAGTTGAACTTGCATTACAATCGACTCTATTTTACTACACTTGTACAATAATTGTCGGTGTGATTTTCGTATTATTGTTGTTTATGATTATGAGTGTAAAAGAACTAAAAAATTCAAATTTGCATTCTTTGTTCACTAATTTTATGTGTAAAATATTTGGCTATAAATAGAGTTTTTTTTTTTACTTAATGAGTTTTGAATAAAACAATATAATCATCTTAATTGTTTGAGGACATTATAGGATATGTTTTCTTGAGTCTGAAACGTGATTTATAAGAAAGTAGTTACTACTCTTTTAATCTTCAAAAAAAATTTTCAATTTGTTTAATTTATGTGTTATTGTTACATAAATGCATTATTTTAATCAATTATTCGTGAAACTCAGTGGTAAAAGAAATTTAAAATTCATACTATTGCAATGATCTGTAATCTACATCATAATGCACACTAAGCATCCCAATTTTTTTACTTTTTTCAATTTTTACTACTTTAATACAAAAAAGTACCATTCGGTAGCGGAAATGATTTTTTAAAAGACATTCTAGGATATTTCTTTGAGTCTGAATTTTAATTCATAATAGAAGAAATATTTACTATTCTTAACTTGGAAAAACTACTATAAAATATAGTTACTTTTTTATGTTAAATTGAATAAATTTTCCACACTGAAACAAAAAAATTAACTTGAATTACGAAAAAATAATTTGAATCAAGAAAATCATTTTGGAGTTTTATCGTTTTGATTTAAATAGATAAATTTTTCTTGATTTAAGAAAATTTTACATGATTTAAAGATTCTTCATTTTGATTCAAGGCATTAAAACTTTTCAAAATGATTTTATTGGTTCAATAATTTTTCTTTTGATTCAAATTAATTTTTCTTTTAAGTCTACAGTGTATCAAATCATTCGATTAATTATTTGTCTTTGTTACACCCTAATTACTGTCCCATACAATAAATGACATTATCAGAGGGACAGTAGTGATTTCTCGAAACACTTGGGCGAAGTAATTTGAATATAATTTTTCTACTTGACCGCAAAATCTCTGAAATAATAATTTAAGTATAAAGGAATAAAATAGTAGTGACATTTAACTTCCGCGTTTATTCTAATCGCAAATGGGTGAGGCAAGTCTGTACCTACGTCTATATACATATACAATATAATAGAACATACGTCTGTACGTTATCCAGTAGCTTGGCCATTGGTATCTTGTGTTGCGTGCGTGTATAATGTAGAACATGACGTTGAGGCCGAGAGACAATACAACATGGATTAGACGAGTCAAAAGACGTGTCGTATCTTGCGCCACTTATCGTGTGGCTCTATAATAACCGACGCCGATCGTAAAGTCTCTCATTTTGTCTCTGCGTATGTATGCTATTGTAAATTGTGCATACGGTATATCTATGTGAAATAGTCTTCAGTTTATGTGTGTTGTATCTTGTATGTAGACTACAGAACGCGGACTCGAGCGCGTTTTATACTCTACGCGTGTGGGCGATCGCCGCTCCTCACTGCCGCTGGTTGATACAACAACTTATGTTATTCTATGTACCGTACAGTACGTAACCCTATAAATGTATGTACACATATATAAGAAACAAGAATTGCTAGCAATTCGAAACGCGCATGGGTGCGCAAACGATTGTTATATGCATCACTACAATTGTTATTTTATGGACGAACGCCGCAATTTCGTTTTATTAAATTTTCATTTCAGCTATTTCATTGATTGGAAATTTTTTTATAAATTGCCGTAAATTATTTAATAAATAAAGAAAAATTTTTTTTAAATTACAAAGACGTAAATTGAATATAAAAAATAAATTTCTTATTTTTAACGTGAGCTCGATTGATTTTAAATGTTAATGAACTTGTGCAGACACACATTTATTTATATTACGTATTTAATTAATTAATGACAGCGATTAATTTTCTAGACTAAGCTATTAAAAATTATTATTTAATAATTATTTAAGTTAACCAGCAATTAAGACAATTTACAGAATGAGACAACGCGTGTGTACACAGTTTTTAACGTGTTGAATTAGATTACGAGCAGTAAATGAATAAATTATAATCATTATTATCATTACGTAGTTTTTATAGTGATTAAGAATTAGACTAGAACGTTTGTTTGTTTTTTTTTCTCTTTGTTATTTGATAATTATAAAACAAGGAAATTAGAACAGTCAAGTTGTGAGGTAGTAAACTGGCCTGACAATTACATGACTGTATCTACTGCCGGGCAAATTGCACGCGTTTGCTCAAGTAGATAAAATATCCCATTTGTCAGACTGACGTTATTTTATATATCTACATAAATATTTATTTTTTGCGGGGCTTAAAAAAAAACTTTATCTCTTTATTTTAGAATTTTTATTTCGATTATCGGAAAAATATTCCTTTTTTTATAATTATTTTTTTTTTTTTTTTTTTTTTTTTTTTTTTTAACAAATTGAGAAGTTATTTGCGTGAGGAATTCATCCATTATTCATTTATTTTTATTGATATTTAATGGACAGTAAGATAAGGGATTATTATTATTATTATTATTATTACCATTAAATTGTTAAATTATTAATAATTAATAAATAACTTAAAGAACAGGATAAAAATGTGAGAATAATAATATGAGAAGGAAAGAGTAATGTCCCGCTGGGAGACGAGTGGAAGGCGAGCAAGACAAATAAATAGGTAGTTGCGATAGCGCAAATAGTAACATAATACTACATAATGGGGGCATAACGTGCCACGGTAATGACCCACGTGCATCACCACGTCGAGTTACATTGAGCCTTTGTCCGGGAGACGAAAAATCTTTGGGCTCTGTTATTTTATTATTATTTTCTCTACTGTTCTTTTCTGCTTCTGTTACTTCTACTTCTTCTGGTTCTGCTGCTGTTGCTGTTGTATGCTCGCCGCGGACATTGTTAAATGCTTTATGGACTCGTGTACACACTACTGGGCGTTATCCTTCGTCTTTCGACGAGAACAATGAAGTCGGAAGTTCGAGAGGTCAGAATCCCAGGATTACATTTTGATTTGCTCCCATATATTTATTTATGCATTTTTTAAGCGTAATATTCATGACATGAGAATTTATAGTAGTAGTGGAAAATATCTGCCATTGTTTATTTTATTTTAACTCTCTCGACTGATTCAATTGATAACTATTTTTTGGTTTGAATTTTAACTTTTAGCTATGACGGAAAATTTTTATTAAAATCCAATTTTTTGATATTGTTAACAATTGACGAAATATATTTAAATTAATTATGATTTAGAATTGAAATGAAAATAAGGTATCAAACATTCAATAAGTTCTTGTTTTAAGGATGTTCAATATTTGATGTTTATATCAAATATTGAAGAGAAAAATTTTCTCAAAGTATAACCCACTGAATAATAGATTTATTTATGTTACAATATAATTAAGTGGTTTGACTGGAAGGTGGGACTGTTTTATTCAAGGAAAAAAAAAATCGTGTAATTTAACATAAGTTATAAGCCAGATTCACCTTTGTAAAAGCGAGAATATTTCTTGGCCAAACGCCTTCTAGCGGACATCGATAACACTAGTCTCAAAAATAAAAAAAAAACAAAAATTTCGATATAATGAAATTTATTCTAATAAATTAAAATTTGAATAAATAATTAATATTGACTAACGGTCAAAATTTTCGAAATCATTTATCAAATTTATTCAATATTAATTTAACTATTGAGATATTTAATAGTTCCTCAAAAAATACCAAGTGAAGGTCAGAAATAATCTCAATCAAAATAATAGTTCGAACGTTAAATAAATAATAAAACGATAAAAAAAAGTAATGGTACATAAACGAACCGTTTTGTCAGTGAGTATTGTATCTTATACAAAGAGATATTATTCCTTCGGTATTAATAGTGATGGTAACGAGCACTTAAGTTAGCCATTGTCGTCATTTATTCTACTGGGTTTTATTTGCCCGTACCGAGAGTACAACAGAGAAATCCTGTAGAGTACACACAATTACTTTATGGTATAGCCTCAGTACCAGTGCGAAGGCGTTAAGGCCGAGCTGCTTTGCATAATCGAACGATTCAATTCCCTCAACGATCTGAGTGTTAATTTCTCACCCACAAATTTGTCACTCATCACTTTATTTCTATTTTCCTTGTCAATTAAATTTAATTAATTAATTATTTATTATTATCGCTAATAAATAATATTATTTTAAGGATTTAATTGATGTATAATAGTAACAATAATATCAAGGATTTTTATTTAAAATTTATTACCTGCTACAAGTACATAAGTAATGTTACAATTAATGTCGATGTTTACAAGTTTTCCAGTGATAAATTAGCATTACAAATACTGTGTATTATTTTCAAAGAATCCCTCGAGGAACTAATAATTAATTTATCAATTTATAGGCTTATTTTAATCTCTTGTACGATGAACGATCATTTATTAATATTAATATTGTTATTATTATTTAAATTAATTGTTTATTACTTGTAACTGTTAAACATTAACCTGAGATTGTAGGTCGAAACACTCGTCAGAGTAATCACTCAATAATTGATTTATAATAACATAAATATATATTGTAACCATGAATAAAATATTCCAATAAACGATTGAGTAGCATTTCATTCATTTATTTATATATTTTTCTTATTTAAAAATACATCCGCAATATATTTTACATTTACAATTTATTGAGGGAATAAAAATAAAAAATCATAGATTATTGTTAATTTTTAAATTGTTCGGTAGCTTTTACCAATGTAAGACAAAAAACTATGCTCATTCAAATAAATCACTGTCTCTTGCATAAAAATAAAAAAAAAAAAATCGTTATTTCAATCAATCTCAATTTTTATATTTTTTTTTTTTTTTTTCAGTCAGTGATTTATCGATACAAGAATAAAGTTGATTTTTATCTGGTTTAAAAGAAAAAAAAAATTATTTTCATTTGTTATTATAATGATGTTTTTTTATTTAGTAAAAAAATATTTTAAACGATATTAAAAGTATTTATAAAGCATTAATGCGAGTATTATAAGTATTGTAAATTGTAAGTAGGATGGAAGAAAAAAAATGTAATAAATTTATTTGACTCGACAGATGTCTTTAAACTCTATATTAGTTTTATTTTTATTATGGTATTTGTATATTATTTTATTGTGTTTTTTTTTTATTTTATTTTATTAATGGCAGACAAGTGTTAGACAAAGATCGAGGTAGGAAATCGCCGGCCGCGATTTCGTCCCGTCAAGTCGGCCTTGAAGGTTGCCAGTAACTCGTGGCCAGTGCCCAGTCTTTACTTCAAGTTAATATATGTTTATATTTTATATGTATTGGTATAAGATTATATTAAGTGAGAAAAGGAATGACGTTTAAGAGAGAGTGACTGAAGAATTTCAATGTAACGAAAACATAATGGAAGGTGAGAAAGGTAATATGTATAAATTCTATTTTAGGCTTTGAATAAAAGCTAAAAAAATTTATAGCATAGAAATAAAAATTTTTTTTTTAAGAAGTTTGTGGTAGAAGAGATTTAAAAATAAGCTAGACTCCTGTTGTAGTCAAAGAGTCCGACGACCATGGATAATAGATTTATACACCTATGTAATATCTAATAAAAATCGTTATAGAATCTCTAAAAATAATCTTTAAATAAAAAAATTTTTAAAGATTGCCGTTTTTTTTTTTTTTGCCTGAAGAATTTCTCTTTACGCTTTTTTAAAATTATTCATCTTCATCGAATAACAAATTAACTTTTATAAAAAAAATCTTAAATCAAAAAGAGATTTTAAAAAATTTTAATTTCTTTGAATTAAAAAAAAAAATTCTTGATTCGAGAGTTTTGTTTTCATTCAAAATGATTAAACTTTAAAATTTTGAAACGATGTTACTGTCTTTTTAGTTAGAAAAAAAATTTCTTTTTGTAATAAAAAATTTTAGTTTTTTTATATTTTTTTTTCAATAAAATTTTAAATGATTCAGCATTTTTATCACACTTAACTAAGAGTATTATAATAAACAGTAATAGTACTTGGTAGTACAATTTTTAAGCATTACATTCTATCTATAAAATATATAAATACATATATGACTCGTTTTTTAAACATTACTTTATTTTTTTTATGTAGAGTAACATTAAAACGCCGTCGGCATATTTTATTCCTGGACTTATGTATAATTCAGCGGTACAACGTGGTACTGTATCTTGCATACGCGAGCGCAAGTATGTACAAGTGAGATTAAGTGCAGATTATATCGAAAAAATGTTTGTATGTACGATTGAAACATTTAAAAATAGTTTGTCAAAAATAGTTAAATTTCGATGAATAAAAATGAAAAGGAATGAAAAAATGTGAATTGATGGTAAAAATAAGTATTTACTTTTAATTGATTCGAATACCTAAAGTAAAAAGTGTGCCCGAGATATATCTGATGGGATCGGATATTATAATGGATTCAAACTAAGGGGTTTGTATTGAGATATCAGTATGGAGTTGGGTACGGGTACGGGTACCATACCAGTAATGGTCTCTCGCTTCTGAGAATACTCTCCCCTGGTCCCTGGTAACACTATGGTACGGTTAGGTATTCCATTTACCATACACATAACACGTATATACGTTAGAATATCCTCCTTAAAGTTAAACAGATAGATATGCGCATTGGTGTGCTATGTAGTGTCTCAGTATGTGGATCGGAGATCGGGGTGGTCATGGACTCTATTTACTCTCTTTTACCCTTTACTCAACTGCATATACCCTCGTAAGACTGCTTACTCATATGTATATGTATAAAGATCGACTAGCCAATACCCACATACCTATATACCCAGTATCCAAGACAAGGCATTTGAATTTATGTCCTGGCGTGCGCGATTCTCTTGAATACAACAACAATAACAGCAACAACACTAACTCGAGTGCATTCAGTGCAAACAAAATAAAATATAAAATTCATAAGCCACCGCTTGGGGTCGATCGTATCCGGAATATTTGTATAGATCGAAATATCAATATTTAAATTTGTTTCTACGGTATACTTTTCTCTTAGTTTTATTAGAGTCTCTCTCATTGTCATTGCCATTGTCATTCTCACTTTTTAATATATTTGATATCTTTATTCCCCATAACTGTATTTTTTTATTTTTACGAGGTTATATCGTTTATGCAAATGGTATTAGGCTGGCGTTAAAGGTATCTCAAGTATTTAGATAACAGAACTTTGAGAGAAAAATTTTTAATTTCAAGAAAAGATTCTTTAATCAAGTCTTTTATTTTATACATTTTACTGAAGATTAAATTTTTAACTGTTAACTATTTGGTCTTGTAAATATTGTTAAAAGTAATCAACTTTTCCTTTAATTTTGTAAATTAATAAATAATTCAAATTATAGTTCCCTTTAATGACTATAACGCTTCAGATTGGCTTCACATTTAAGCGCCAGTATTTCGATATTCAATTTTCGGTATAAAGCATTAATTTTTTACATGAAAAAAAAATTAATATGTAATCGGGAGTTTTAATTTTTTTACAATAAAAACAATTATTCATAAAAATTCGACATTTTTTATTTTTTTTTACAAAATCTTCAGGGATTTGTAATTAAAATTTTTTTTTTAATTTTGCATTTAATTCTCTTTATTTTGTAATTATTTTCCGTGATTAATTTTTGTTTCAAAAACGGCTGATCATAACTTCAATGGACTGAAGTATAGAAAAAAACTTTCGAATGTCTTACTTGATTACCCGACCTATCATTCCGCGTGGGGAAACTTTGAACTACTTCACGCCACCTACCTACAGCCACGGAACTTAAAAACTTCAAATTTTTAATATCAATAATAATCATAAAAAATAAGAAATTTTTCTAATCGAACAAATGATTAGTTGAAAAAATAAAATTTTTTATTTTCAGTTTATAAGCAAAAAATTTAAAGAGAAATATATGAAAAGAGAGAAAGAAAGATCGAAATGGTAAAAAGAGGAAGTCACGAGCGACAAGTTTACCTTGGTGAATACTGTAAATCAGAATCGTCCTATTCTATTCAAATGAAATTCACCCGATATCGTTTTATCCCTTTAGTTTTATTTATATTTATTTAATGTGCCCTTTTGGTAAGTGTCTCCTTGACTCTTCAACTATACTGGACGTCTAACTTTAAACATTTACCATTGGTGATTCTTGTACTGTACTTAACCGAAAGACTCTATCTCTATCGGTAATTTTAAAAGAATTTAATAACTATTGTTGGTTCGCTGGGTATGTTATAGGTGTAGACTTTTGTTTAATTTATTTATTTTGTTAGTACCTACAAGGCACAAGGTTTTTTAGTAGCGGATAATGTTAGCTCAGACGTGGTTAAATGGCGATAATAAAGTCGCGGAGATTATCACGACGAGAGTGCAGACGACAGAGGCACGTCTGATAAGCAAGAGCAAGTAAAGAGCTGCCTCTCACTGGTATTATAGTCTGCTGGTAAGTGTACTTTTGCTTTGGATACTCATATATATATGTTAATATATATAGGTATGGTGAACAGACTGAAAAGATATCAACATACTCTGGTCTTCTGACGAGAAAAATATATTCGACACGCAGAGACAATAACGACGCCGTGAAAACGGCTTCCGCGAACACTCCTCAGATGATAAATATTTTTTTACCGTACGTTATTCTTACCTTTTTTTACATATATCGCTATTGATATTCATTAAATTTAAAATCATTCTTAAGCTTTTAGTCTAATTAAAAATTTTCATATTCTCACTGAAGTTAAAAAAATCATTGACTGGTAATAAAATTATTTAATGATTGATACAAATTTTTAATATTAAATTAAACTGAGACTATAAATATATTTTATATAATATTAAAATTAATCTTATACTCAGATTTTATTTTTTGAGCTCTAAGATCACACCTGAATGTTAATACGTACAGAAAGAAGGGTCTTTTAAAAAAAAAAAATTAAGTCAATATTATATGGATGATTTACTCAAGAAACCTTTTACTTTTTATACGCATACTACTTAGGGACCGCCTTACCAGTCCGGAGAAAATATTTCAAAAAATGAGAGTCGACGAAATTAAGGCGGTTCTTCGCCGCCCATGTTTTATAAAATGTATTAGATAATAATAAAAATTGATTTTTTGTTATAGTTTGTCGTAAAATTTTGAATGATTTTACTGAGAAAATTTTTAAGAATTTAATTTTCATACTTTTAAAAGATAATAATAATCTAACAAATGTTTTTTGTACACAGAAAAATAAATTAACTTGAATCAAGAGAAAAATATTGAATAGTTTCATTGTTTTGGATCTTTCTTAGTCTAAGAATTTTTTTGCTCAAATTAAGAAGATGTTTACTTGATTCAAGTTAATTTTTTTTTCTGTGTAGATTTAAATTATAAAAAATAATGACAAAAATTGTTTTTCATTAATATCTTACAGGGCAATTTATTTTAAAATTATTTATAAGTAACGTAGAATAATACATTATATGTTGGTAAAATTCAAGTTAATTTAAACAAATTTTTTAACGAATTGTTTCATAATTCAAACAATCAAAAATATCTTTACGCCACTATAAAATCAAATCCGAGCTCTGATTTATAAGAAAATTAACAAAAAAAAATCAGTTGTTTTTTTCAACTTTGTATTAATTTATCCTATCATATATGTTTATTTATGAATGATTAAAGTTTATTGTTTTAGTGTTTACATCGACTGAACATAAGACTTAATTTTAAACTCAATTAGTATCATTAGTAGACTTTTATTTAATCTCATTTTGAATTATTACATTCTTTAATTCCAGTTAGACTGAATAGTTCAGTTGATTTAGATCAACATTAAACGAAGCTCAACAACATATTTCAATCCCAGTAATTAAATGTCAAATTAAGTTATTTGTTTTGAATTAGATTAAATGTTATATTGAGCAACTTCTACTTATTTTTTTATTTATTTTCCGTAATATATAATGTGCGATGACTGGAAAGAATTCGACCCGAGCTGATAGCATAAAATATATCTTAAATAACATCAATTAAAATAAATAATCTTAAATGTTAAAACTCTGTTGATTAAAATAATCTTTCTGATAAGTTAAAAATCTTGGAGCCTGAAGAATGTCCTTGTTGACATTTTCGAAATATCTTCCTGGTTATTTAAATAGAAAAAACTTAACAATTTTTTTCTTTCCATTATGCAAGTAAGTTTTTATTACACAATTCACAACTAAACAGAATAGAATAAAAATAATAATGGACAATTCTTAAAGATGCGAGAATAAAAAAAAATAAAAAAGTGTGTTATTAAATAAAAAAAAAAAACTTGGAGGTGAAATTATATAATAATGTTTAAAAATAAAAATAAAGCAATTATTTACGGCAATTATGAAAATAATGTGGCAATAAATTTTAATCGACAATATCTCTTTTTCATGATTAGATTGCTTTACTACTTTACTACTCAATTGAAAATTTATTCGCATTGCAAATAGCAATGATCTAAGGAGTTTAGCCCGTGAAAACCTGTCCATCAGAGTTAAGTCTACAAATGTATGTGATGTACGTCTCGAATAAATAAACCGAATGAAGAAATAAATAGAAACGGAAAATCTGGTAAAAGAGGTAAAGAAGAAGTCATAAGTGTACTTAGACGAACGTCTATATATATATAATATATTATACATACACATGAGAATATATATGTAGGCGAACAGACACGTTTATAGACGGTAGACATGAGAAGAAGTGCTGGGGATAAAGAGCCTAGGTAAGAGGCGACGCAGACTAACGGTAATACCCGCGTTACAACCATTATATATCATATATCTGTATATATACAAGAAATTAAAGTCCTCGAGTTGTTATACTGCGTACACGCACTCAACTACTGAATAAAATTAATTCTCGAGTATTTGCGATCCAGATTTAATGAATTTAATTACAATAAAGTTTAGCTGTCGAATTTTAGTAGAACAATCTGGCGTTTGTCTAACTGTTTGTTCCGCTGATAGAAAAGAAAGACTTGTTGGATTTAGTACGACCTGTTGATAAATAGCTTATTGATAAAAATTCCTTGATAATAAATTTAAATTCTTTTAAATGATTAGTTTTTTCGATTTTGTGAATTTTAAAATTAATTTTGATTATTTATGCAACAAAATTTGATAAAATAATTTTTTTTTAATTAAAATTGCGTAACAAAGTATAATTTAAAAAATACATTTTTTTATTGATAAATTTTTATAACTATCTAAATCAAATTTGTTGCAACAGCTTGAAAGATTTTTTAAATATTCAAATTGTAAAAAATTAAGAAATGAAAACTGAAAAAATAATCAATTTGTTTATATCAATTTTTAATCATATTTGCTGCGCACATCACTTAAAAAATCTTGTAAATAATTCAAAGGTCAAATAATAAAAACATGAAATGAATATTAGTTTTAAATGTTAATGTTTGAATTGTAGTTTTAAATGAAGTTGCCTTGAAAAGTATCATAAAAACTTCAATGATTTTGTAAATTTATTTATTAAATTTGAAGCTTAAAATATCATGGATGATGTTTTAGATGATATTAAAGTCACAATATGAAAATTAAGTCCCAAGTTTATAAAAAAAGATGTTTTTTATGATTTCAATAATATTTTCATTTTTTTATAATTTAAATAAAAAATTCTAACAAAAATAAATATATCAATCATAAAAATTTAAAGAAACAGATTAAGTTAATAAAAAATACATAAGTATAAGATTGTATGCAACAATTTATTTCAAATATTGGCCAAATAAATATTGATAAATTTTTAATAAATATTATTTCATGGAAACAAATATTTGTTTCGGTACAATAAAGTTTTGTTAACATTAGAAATATATATTCAAGACAAACTATAAATTTTTTTTTGTTAAAAAAATAATTTATTTTACTCAAAACAGTTTTAACAAACTTAGTTAACTCTAGAACCTGTATGAGTACATAAAATTAATTTAAAATAATTATCTAAAAAGAATGTTCATTTTATACAGGAATGTGAACTTTTATATGCATGTATAAGAGTGTAATGTTGTTTATATGTATATATGAATGGATACGTATATGTCCTCACTGGAAGTAATAAAAGGAGGTAAAGGAGCACACGCGCCTGCACGTGCCGACGCATAAACCGCCATGCCAGAAGAAAATTTCATGAAAGGATTTTATGAACTCTCAACTGGAGCGTCTATTTTTTTCGCTACAAAAAATATTGTCTCTAGAGCCATTAAACTCTTTATGGGAAAAAAAAGTGACCTTAAAAACTCTTTTTTTTACTTTTTGTGTATAATTATAATAGAATAATTGTCAGCGAGCAAAGACACTTAATTAATTGACAATCACCCAATTTAGGGCATTGTTTAATTAAATAAAAATAGTTAATGTACAAAAAAAGTTTAAAAATTTTAATGGAGTAAAAATAGCACAGCTGCAGTGTTTATGTTGATGGAAAAAAAGATGAGTGTTGGTAAAAAAAGCCGAGCTAAAGAAAGAAGAGAGTTGTGACGTAAATGTGACTTATTTGCAGTAGAAATTTTCACTCCACTCTACTCGCAAACAGCTACGGCATGAATGGAAGACTCACGCGTCTTGACAATCCACCTTGTTCATCGTGTGTTGTAGGTTACACATTTGCGGTGATGTGTGCTGTGTGTTTGTACTTGTATGGTATAAATAGGTGTGGAGCTATGTATGGTGCGTGTGTATTATATCGGACTCCACGCTGGTTGCGTACGCGAGTCAGCAAATAAAAGGTGCATTGCCACGGACCTTCGCATAATTGGAACGTGCTTGATACATAACCCAAGATGATCTTTTATCATTAATCTTCGTTTTATCTAATCTACTTTGTAGTCGTTATTAATCAATATTAACCATAATTGATCATTTTGTAATTAATTATACATTGTGTTGATGATTTTAACTTGTTGATGGTTTAAAAAAGTATCACGAATCGACTGAACCGATTGACTTACAAATTCAAGAAAAAATTAAACGATCTGTTCGAATTATCTTTTAATATTTTTCTTGATTTATCGTAAATTAAGAATCATTATTTGTTTAATTTTGGAAAAATTATAATTTTGGGGGCATAAAAACTTTGTTTTAAATTTTGAAAAAATTTTTTAAAGTATCAATTTTCAAATATGATCATAAAATATCAATTGTCATTTCTTAATAAATACCCGAGTCAAAATTTAAATCGTAGATTCAACGTATTGAAAGTTCAAATCGTTAGTTGAGCTTGTTGAATGTTAATATCGTCATTTGAACGTAATGGACGTTAAAAACGTATGTTGAACGTACCCAACGTATCATAAATGTGAAGAGAACCAATAAGGACTCTAAAAATTTTATTGTTTTTTTTTTTTTTGTAAAAATCTAGTGGTACAAAATTTTATAAAATTGTATAAAAAGTTATTATTTTATTTACAGATTTATGAGGCCATTTTTGGTATAAAATCGTGTAAAGTAAATTTAAAAAAATGACATCTGAAATATTTTTCATAATTCAAAGTATTGGGAGATCACTAAAGTAATTTGTTAAGTTTCATAGACTGATAAAAAAATTGACATGACTCAAGAGCCAAATTTTTGTACCAAGAATACCATTTTGAAGAAAATGATTTTCTTGAATCAAGAGAATAAATTCTTGAAACAAGAAAATTTTCTTAGACCAAGAATTCTTGAGTCAAGTCAATTTTTTTGATCAGTTTACTATCGTATGTCGTATTGATAAAAAATTATTATCATATTAATTTGTAAATATTGAATTTTAGAGGCTTAATGATAAAAGTTCTACATTTGACGTAAAATTTCCTGTTATAAATCATGATTGCAAGCCACATAATTGATCATTGAACGAATAAAAAATTTTCGGTTAAATTTTAAAAGGAATTTTAAATGGTAAAGATATGTAAGTACAAGGAAGAAATGTGTAATATAATAGCAAGTATGTAGTTTATAGTTGAATGTATATAACAGTTATAATGTTGCGGATTAGAGTATACTTTTAATATAAATAAAAATGTGAAGATAGACAGCGTAAGAGGCTAATGCATCTGGTCGCGCGTCCTAAGATAAGTAATAGCAGCATGTCTGAGTACGATATAGACTGAGAACTCAGAGTTGAGGATGAAAAGAGTGGAGCTGTACTAGTATAGCACTTTCTGGCTTAAACCCGGGATGGATCTCGTCCTTTCTCATTGGATTGCATATGTATCTTTATATCGTGTGGAGTTAGAGGAGTTAGAGGAGCTAAAAAGAGGAAAGAGCCAAGAAAATAAGAGAGTAGGATGCTGATGCTGATGCTATGTGATGCTGTATGGTAGTGTGCATGGTTAGGTGGCTGATCGAAAGGATCGCGGGAGCTCGAGAGGGCGAGAGGCATCGGTGAGATACCTAGTTGTGCTGTTGCTGTTGTTGTGTAGTGTACCTACAAAGAAATATAAACAAGATTGAGAAGGAGGGTATATGGGAGATGGAGAAATAAAACAAGAGGTAAATCGTTTTGCAAGAGCGAATAGTCGACCTCGCGTTGAGGTGAACGTTGTGGTGTGTATTCTCTGTATTATATATAATAGTCATGGTGTTACTATATCTACACTGCGACGACCACGATAGGTTTGAGCATCTATGTAAGTCAAATCATGGATATGATGTGCTCTATTATTTTTTCTGCAGCACAGCCTGTTGTACTTACGTCCTAGATGACCTAATGTATCTACGGGTGATTTTAAATTGAGAAAACAATTTTTAGATTTGTATACTGCGATTATTTTCTATTCAATTTTACTATGAGTGCATAGTATTGCTGAACTATTAGAAAATTTTCAAAAATTTTACAATGAAAGTTCAAGAAAGTAAGATTTTGATATTATTAAGTTCACAAGCGTACCCAGAAAAAAATTAATTTAGAACAAGAGAAAAATTCTTAAACCAAGAAAATAATTTTAAAGAGTTTCATTGCCTTGGATCAAGACGAAAAATTCTTAGTTTAAGAATTTCTCTACTCAAATGAAAAAGATCAAATTTTTCAAAATTATTTACTTGATTCAAGTAATTTTTTATCTGTGTACATATAGGACACTTTATAAATGCCACACTGAAAAAAAAAAAAAAAATAACTTAATTTAAGAAGAAAAATTCTTATACTGAGAAATTTTTCTTGATTTAAGTCAATTTTATTTTTTAAGAATTTTTTGTCTGGGTTGAAATCAATGAAACTCTTCAAAATGATTTTTTTTTGGTTCAAAAATTTTTTTCTCAATGTAGAAATAAATTTTTATTATGTTTACTGTGTTACAATTAGAGATGACAATAAATTTGATAATTTGTGGAGTAAAAGAGAAATTTGAAGAAATTTCTTGTACAAAAATGAAAATTCAATTAGAAAATGACTTTTATTATAATTATACTAGAAAAAAAAACCTCAACTCTACATTAAAAATCCATTGAATAATTCACTTCCATTAAAAATAGAAATTGAGTATCTTCCGGCGTCACTTTGTATTATTTACACTCGCTAATGAAAATTCAACATTTTACAAACGTAATTACCAATGAGTAATTTATTTGCATAAATATATGAATGTTATGAATTAAAATAATTTAAAATGACAGAATTAGATACAAATTTAAACAGAATCTTATCAAACTCTTAAAAATAATTTACTGGATTCCAGATTTTTTTTATCAGTGAACTTTCTTATAGTCAAGCAATTTTACAAATTTTCCAACTTAAATCTAAATGTCATCCACAAAACAAATTACATAATTTAAACAATTTCTATCCATTCTTTTAAAAAAATTTCCTCAAATTTATCCAAGTTCCATTTGGAGTAATATCCAAGATTTGCGTCGATAAAATAATATTTGCAAGCAGAATATTATTTTAAAGTTAAAAAAATACACATTACAGATAAGCGGCTGAGATTTGGGGCCGGTTCGATCTGGTAATGGCGTCACGGCGTCGTTACTCGGAGGGCAACCGGTACGGTCGAGTAGAGAATTCGCTCGAGATAAAATTGCATGCATGCACTTAGAAAAAATAATAATTAGATTCTAGGTTACCATGCACATAATAATAATAATGATAAAAATAAATATGTGAATTTAATAGTTGTACGAAATAAAAAATAAAATGTACATTGGATTAGATAGAGCTTATTACAAAAGAGATAATAAAAATGTCGCTGATTAAAAAAGACTAGTGATTAGTCATTGGGATATAGCTAAGATAACATGATATAAGATAAATACGAGCATATATATCAGTGTAGAGTGCGTATAAGCTGTGTTAATGTTAGAGTTGGGGTGTTGCGTTTGGTTAGATTGTGTGGTTGAGTTTTATTGAGTCTTATTCAAAAGGGGGCGGTTATAATAGTTATAGTTAATAGTTGTGCAACGAAAGTTGGAGCTAGCAGTGTGTTATTCCCTGTGCGATCCACATCGGCGCCTTTTACCCAGCTCCTTAGAAGCAGTTGCGACACCGCCGAGACAAAGACGCGGACGGGGACCTCCCGCGAGGAACGCGCCGCCGGCCCTGACCGTTCGCCCCCGTCTTGTCGAGCCGTAGCTTTACTTCGCGGAAAAAGGCCCAACAAGCGTATACGCTTTCAGATAAAAATAAAAGTACATTTTTTTTTTTTTTTTTGTTTAAAATAATAAAACAATTGACAAGTACAAAAACAAGAATATGACTTCTGTTACAATTGGATTTTTTTTTATTTGTTGTTGGTGTTGTTGTTGTTTTGGAAAAAAATTAAAGTATGAGTATGAGTATATAAGTAAAGAAGATAATGTCCAGTTGAATAGGCAGGTAAATAAAAATAATTGGAATTTATGTTGATGTCTCGAGGATGGCAAGAGGGGGTTGAAAATTCCAATGTATAGTCTTTTCAGTATGTAAAGTCGCTGACGGTCGGGCTTTCGCTAATGCGTGAGTCACTACCCAGGGATAACGACCTTAATGAGCTTGAACGCGTAATTAAGCGGGTGACCATTTGCACTTTACGCGAATATCTCAAGCCAATCGTTACTGTACGCTATACATGTATATGGACGAGACTCTGGCTCTTTTAGATTTATCATTCATCGAGGAAAGTAAGCGCCACTTTAGAGGAATAAAAAAACGGCTTGGAGGAAGAGAACACTATTTTTAATAGCTTAAGTCACTGGAATTTTTATTTTTAAATCTGGATATTTATGTACTTTTACGCTGATAGACATTGTTGGAATTTATCGAGTAATAAGTGTCAATCATTTATCAGAATTGTGTTTTTAATGTACTTATATATAAGGTGTAGTTTCAATAATATTTGCATAGTTATTGATACTTGTTTTGAATTTTATTAACTGAGAAGTATGATTTTTAAGAACTTGAATACATTTTTATGAATTTCATTAAAATTACAGAAAGGTCTAATTGAAAGTTATAAATAAAAAAAAATATTTTTTTTTTATTGTTAAACGGCTAGTTCATTTTAATTTTATGAATATTTTTATAATAAGTTCAGAAAAAAAAATTTTAACTTTTGCTTTGTCAAGATTATAACTTTTTTTAAATCTTGTAAGTTTTTAAATTAATTTAAAAAACACTGTTAAAATTAAAAATTTCATTGCATTATATCATTTAGGGTATTGGAAATAAGAAAGTATGCAGGTTAAAAATTTTAATCTCTGAGAATGTTCTATTTAAAAAAAAAAAAAAAAAACACCTCTTTCTACATCAATCCAAGACATATTATCGAAAACTGAATTTGTCAAAAATTTTTTTTTAAATACTACAGCACATGTTTTTTTGACCTTTGTCAAGGTCAAAACAGGAGCTTTGTTTGGACATTTCCTGAGATATTTTGGGTTGAGACAATTTATTTGAATTCCAAAGAATTCTTAACAACAGCTTTCGGGCCGGAAGTTTATTTTATTTATTTCATCTCAAAAATAAAAAAATAATTCACAATTAAAACCGATCCATAAGATTGACAGAAATTATTACAAGCTATGACTCGTAAATCTCAAAGACAATTAAAAAAAATGAATTCAGTTTCTTTCCAAGCATTATACACCTCATTAAAATATTTTTCAATAACCAGATGACTGCTACCGATCTCGATTCCTCTAACGGTAAACCCAGCTCTTATTAAAGATTATTCATTCGAAGAAAAAAAAAACTGAATCGATTTTCCAACTAGAAAGTAGTGATAAATAATTTAACGATTTAAATAACATTTATTAGCTATTATATATATATATCTAAAAGTGTAAGTATAAAATATATATACAGCTTAAATGCACGTGTGAGCAGCCGAACGTGAATAATAACCACGCCCTCGCTAATGCAAGAGCAACTGCGGGAGGGACAGGATTCGAATTGACGTAGCAAGGACATCGACTAACTCAAGCTCAGGCCACAAAAGAGATAGTGCACTACGCAAATTATTTTCTACCCGTTGTTTATTTTTCAGCAACGTTTATGTTACACTACCCCGTTTAACCAAACGGCTCCTGAATAAGTGATATGAGTAACTTCCAAGTACTTGACTCATTTGTACCGCAGTAACCGTGTTCTGTCTGCACGCATACGCGGACTATCCACTTGTCGTTTTTAATATCCGAGATAAAATCGCTGTTAATGTTCGTAACTATAAAATTAAATAAAATCTCACAAATTTACATATTACTTTTTCGGTTCGGTTTGTATTAATTAATAAATTTATAATTATTAGTTTTTTAGACTTAGTACAAAATGAAAATGTGTACTAATTAATATTCATGAGGAAAGTAGTTTTTTTAATTTAATTTTAACTCTAATATTTAAATTTAAAAAAAAAATAAAATAAAAAACGGAAGGTAATAAAAAATATTCATGGAATCTTAACATTTACGATTCAGCGGGACAAGTTATCGATTCTTAAAAATAATAATAACAAAATCAAGTCGAAGTTAAGTTATGAGAATAAAATGACCCAGAGAACAACTCGACAGACGATAAAGATATTATCCAATGTATATATTAAACGATCAAATTCAACATTCGACCTTGAATAATGATATAAAAATGAAAAAAAAAAAGGAAACAGTAGCTCTAGTGTATAACTTTATTTATTTTTTTTTTTTTAATATTTTTTTTTATCGTGTTTTGTTGGTTTTATTGGATAAAGGATGGGATAAAGTCAGCGAGCTACCGTGAGTCTATCCTTAAGGAGATTCCACGCGTGACCGGCACTGCCCGGCTAATTGGGCACTACTGCCGCCGATTCGCGGGCTCTTAAGGCCGCACGCACATGAAGATGTGGTAGAAGTAGAATTTATCCCTTGCTCGAACCCCGGGCTAAAATCCATGCGAATCGTGTGAACACTGGCACGAAGACTTTCCGAGAAATTGTTGTTCTCTTTAATCTTATCTCCAGCTTACTCCTTTTACGTTAAAGCTCTTTAATTATATAGTCCTTTTGCTTTTTAATCCATATTCAGTTACTGAAAATTTTTTCCCGCACGCTTTGTTGGAATTTCAAGTTTCGTAATTTTATTTTTTTAAACACTATTATATTACAATGTTATTTGATTTTTTTTAGCTTAATTTGGAGCCTATCTGTTGTTTTTTGGACCCGTTAAATAAATTAGTAACTCTCTCGTCTTGTGAAGGTCAGTAATATAACGGTCAGCTAAGAAGTAGTATTTTTTTTTTCTTTTTATTTGTCACTTTTAGCTTGAATAACAATTTGTTATTATTTATTTGAAATTAAAAAATTTTCATAATTTATTGAGAAATATTGAAATAAAATAATTAATTTGTTAATCTCGCGAATTTTTAATTTCCTGAATTTCTGTATACAAAGAATTGTAAAAAATTTTCCATCACGTAAGTGTCGAGTGAATTTCTCGTCAACATAAGAGGAAGAGAAGAAAGAGGAGGAGGAGGAGGAGGAGTAGAGTAGATTCGAAAGTTAGCCTTCCTCGCGGCCAAACAACTCGCTTATTCGATCGTTGTCATGTCTGTCATATAGTAAATATATTTCTTGTCCCCCCGTTATTGCTGCACCCGGAGTGATAGAAAAATGTAATATATTATATTATAACATACACGACTATCAAAAGACAGTAACACGCTAGTTTATGACATGACACGCAAGGACAACGCAGATAGTTATAATTAAATCCCTATTTTATCGATTTTTTTTTTTTATTATTATATTAAATAATTATCAATCATTAATAATTACTTTATCATTTATACGCTTTTAATTAGTGTAATTATTGTTATCAACGATGGACATTTATTAATCGCTAACATTTGTTTACTTGAACGATTGAAAAACAATTTTATTTATTGAAAATATGTCAAATAATTATTTTTTAATTTTTAATTTATGAAAAAAAATTTTTTTTTCGAATTATGAGTCACATTGTTGTTTGCCGACGGCGCGTATTATTTTTTTTATACGTTCAGTTATCGAAATTTATTATCAATAAATGAAAAATCAAATTTTTGATTAATTGTTAAAAAAATAATTAACAATGATAAAAAAATTTTTTCTCAATTCCAAATAAAAGATTTAATAATTAATAATTAATATGACTTGTAATTTGTTAAATAATACGAATAAAAATGATAAATAACAAAAAAAAATTACAGACTGCCTAAATTACACGGTTTAGCGATCGCTTTCACGAAGAAACCGTGATACGTCATTATAATCGTCTCTTCCTCACTCGTTGCATTTTTAGTTCTCGCACAAGAAAATTAATTAACTATTTTTCGCATGTTTGAATACAGACAATAAATTTATCTACTTAATTTAATTTTTAATTATTATCATCATTTTTATTATTAGAATTGGCTTTTCCACAAGATCAAGTTTTTACAGTCAATAGAATAGACCACAACAATAAAAGAATATAAAACGACACCTCGAGTAAACAGAGAATCATAAAAATTGGTTCAATTCCTAGCTTTCGAGAGCGATTTCTCTAGTTGTCGCGTGCGCGCGCACAAACGTCGCGACTCTTATATATTATATATCCTGACTGGGTCAACCGCGTGCGAAGAAACGCGCGCCAAATGGAATTACGCGACTCTTGACTGTCAATGCCAGAGCACACTACAAATACATACAAATTGTTCTACACTACATTTTATAATAATTATAATAATAAAATCCCGACCTACTATTTATAATTTATTTATCCCACAAATCAATCTAACAATTCATTATTTTATTACCAAGCACATTTATATATTTTATTATTGACCACCGTCGGCATCCATAAATATATATTTATTCATATAAATATAATATTTAAACTTTCACCAGGTAGAAAAATAAATTGAATAATAAAATTTCATTCGAATAAGTCGATAAATTTAAAGTGTCTAATATCTTTAAGGTGAAAAATTACATACATTTATTATTTATGATTATGATTAATTATTATTATTATAGATTAAATATATTTATTAAAACTTACCGTCTCCATGTCAAGATTACCACCGTATACCATTTTATCCTCGAAGAAAACTAAACCAGGAATTATTTCTCCTGATAGTGTTCAAAATTTTATAATTAGCCGCCACTTTTTATTAATTTTAAAATCACTGATTTTGCGACAGTCTCTGCCGCGAAAAAATTGCCGGGTAAATTCAAATTTTCAAAGTTAATAAACTTGAAGTCTTTTTGTACGCATGTCAATAAATTTAAATAAAATTCCACTTGTCACACGATAAAATATTTTTGTAAAGTAACAAAGTTTTTTTCACAACACAAAACAAATATCGTAATTTTCAAAAAAAAAAAAAAAAAAAAAAAAAAG
>JZSA01005372.1:0-49278 GCA_000956155.1 Cotesia vestalis | reverse complement strand
AAAAAAAAAATAAACAGGCAGTAATTGTACTTATGATTTGATTGCATTTGGAGTTACATTGATAAGTGATTGATTAGCGATCGGTTATCAGTAGCGAGATAAGGTAGAGGCAGACGCGTGGGTCTCGTAAATAAATAAGCCCGGCTTGTGGTCGCGAGCCGTTACTCAGTCTGCCGCGTCTTGTCGAAGTCTACGTACGACTGAGAGACAACGCCGTTCGAATGCCTTACGATGCCCTGGACTATCTGGCCTGGCTTAAGCTGCTGCTGGAGCTGGTAATGCTGCTGCTCCTCTTGCTGGCATACCGAGTCAGTTCGCGCGAGTGCCGACCTACTAAACACCAACCGATTCGCGCATGCGCTCCTTCACCCACCCACCGATACCGCGGAATAATCTTTTTAAAAAAGTCCTATTATATCCAAAGTCACAACTTGTTCCTTTTCTTCTTCTTTATCTTTTCCTTTTTCTTCTTCTGGTTGGGTGCAAAACTCATAAGTGACATTGTCGACACTTTATTTTATTAACCTCTTATCCTTCATACTTATATGCTTTATAATTGTAATTACATTTATTTCGAATATCAACAGTTTAATTCCTTTCAATTCGATAAATTATTGACACTGGTTATATTATTTATTACCTTAATGGTTAATTTAAAATCGTTATTTTTTATCCCGATAGATATTATCTTAAATTATTTACTGTAGATCTTTAAATTCCGCGAATAAAATGATAATTGCTAATGTGGAAGTTAAAAAATGTAAATATTTATTTAATAACTAGCTAGTATAAGTGACTACCGAGAATTAAAAATTGTAATTGAAGAAACTTCGGCTCAAGAATTTTTGGATATTTTTCAACAAAATATATATAATTTGCTACTTTTTAAATGTATAATATTACTGTTATAAGATCATTTATCAAGAGTTAAATGAACAAAAAAACTCGCTAAAAAAAAAAATTAACTTTAAAAATTGCACGCCTCATATAGCGCAATGTGCGTGAGGTTGTGCTATACATCATTACTTGATTATTATTTTTATACATCAATACTTAATTATTATTTTTTTTATAATCTATTACACTATTTATTTTTTTCTTAAAAAATGAATGAACATTATGAGGCGTGCACTATTGAATTTTCGAAACTTTTTTTAATTAAGGAGAAAAATTTGTGAAAAAACATTTTTTTTTAGCTCTTTTAAGAAGCTTATCTGATATTGATTTTTTAATTTACTAATAGACCAATTTTTGATTAATACGACATGTTAATTGACACATGTGTTTTTATAAAATACAAAAAATTATTATTTTATTCTTTTAGAGAGACATGTATAATTATAGATCAGACTGTCTATGGCTAGAAATGAAAAATTTTACTGGTATTGAAAATTATACTTTGAAAATTTTAAATTATAATAAATTGACCACCGTTAAAATACATATAAAACTATCAAAAGGCCCATTAAGGTCAATACCTTTCTGAAAATATCAAATTAAACTATAATAGAAATATATACTCGCGACAAAATTGAATATAACTATTAATATAGATTAATTGAAATAAACGAACAAAAGGGAAAATAATTTATGTAATAAATTGACATATAAATGAAGGTAAGAAATTACAGGTAAACATCATTGCGAAGTGTACGTGCGTCATAGAAATTAGATCACGGCCTGCAAATCCGGGGTAAGTGACACGGGCATAATAAAGAACTCATAAACATTCGCTTGTAGCTCTTGTCTGTTAGCATAAATGATTGTTTTTTATTTTTTAATCGACTAATTAACATTTCACATTTTTTACTTTAAGTTGAAAATAAATTATGTAATTAATATATTCAATAATTAACGATTAATCACGGGTGATAAATGGGTAGCGGTTAATTGTTAATTGATGACAATTGAGCTTTTAATTTTTAAGGATAGAAAAAAATAAAGCAAAAGCAATTGTTGGCCATGGTATTGAAGAAAGTATTTGCGTTTAGCACAGTGTTATACTCATGTGGGCGAGATATACAGATCGAGTAATCGAATTCATGGTGTTACTGAACAAGAATAAAACAAGACAATGGTCCATTGTAGCTGACGAGGATACACTAAGTTCAGTCACACGTAACAGACTACGCACGTATATGCTCGAGAATTGATTGTGAAACAGATTCCAGGACACTTTGCCGGACATTAAAACAACTTTTAATGTTTTATGATATATAATACAATAAGTGTTATCGAAGGCTATTTATATATTACTATTTTATATTATAAATTTTATATACATATATATCTCATATAAGTATTGATATCTGTAATCATTGTTAAAAGTCCTTTGAATAGATTGGCAAATGCTATTAACAATAAAAATTTCATTTTTTCATGTTTCTGCAAATATTGTTTCTATTCTGTGAAAAATTTTTGTTAAAATTCTCACAATCGTGGATAAAAAAAATTTTTGACACATTTCTGTACTATTTTACACAGAAAAAAAAAAACCGCGTTGATTACTATTTTGTACAGTACTCAGTACTGTTTTGGAAGAAAATGAGGTTAAAATGTTTGGGATACTTGCCTAGACAAGCACTAATGCTAAGCTTAAGCTATCGCATTACTTTGGATGTTATATATTTTAATACTGTTACGTAATTTGACAAAATATTTTTGCCATAAGAACTTTGATTTTTGATTTAAAAATTAGTCTGAACCAAAAAATAAAAAAAAAAAGATTGCTATCAACATTAACTAAGAGAAATGTCTCGATGCAAAAATTTCTCAAACATTAATTTCTCTTACACAAATATTTTTTTAAAAAACTGTATTGCTATAATTATTTTTTATGATATTTGTTTAAAATTTTTTACAACAATAATTATCAAACAACTTCATTTTGAGGTGTATAGTCAAACATAAGTCCAATTTTCTTAAATACTGTACTTTGCAACACTTTCGCATAGAAAAATGTATAAAAAGTAAATGTGCATACCAATCAGTTTTTTTTTACTTTTAGTTAAATTTTACTGTCTTAGTTAAATTACGATATTCTAAATATAGTATTTTATGCAACTAGCATTCAGATTATAAATAAGTTAACGAGACAATAAAAAAAATCGAATAGGGAAATATCAATGTAGATATTTAGCAAGAGACAACAACGAGAGACGTGAATTGCAGCTTGTCGCCTGGAGGGTAAAAAATTCGTTCCGTGATGACAATCACACACTACACCCGTTTATCCTTGTTTCAGGAGTTGAGGTTGTTCCTTTAAAATTAACATTTACGATCTAACGTTGTTATGTTTATTCTACCCGACCGAGGACTTTATTTAATGCCACGGGCGTTCATCGGATCCGTATGTGTAATTGTCAGAACTAACTTGTTTGTATATTTATCAAATTGAATGTTACTTTTTATCTACACGGTACATAAATGCTTTAAGCATCTAACTGTGATATTACCTCACATTGTATAACAAATAGTTTTAATAATAATAATTATTATTATTACGATCTAATTCTCCAATTATTTGACTAATTAATACTCGAAACAAATATTTTGAATTTTGACCGACTGATAGAACAATTTATTAACTTTTAATAAATTTAATTTTAAAGAAACAATTTTTTCATTTATTAAATTTAAATTATTATTTTTTTTAATTCATAAATTTTTTTAGTGTGAATATGTCTTATTTACTGAACACAGAAATACAAATTAACTTGAATCAAGCAAATAATTTTGAAGAATTTCATGTTCTCGATTTGAATAGAAAAATTCTTAAACTAAAAAATTTTTCTTGTTTAAAGTAAATTTGACTTGATTTAAAAATTTTTCGTCTTGAACCAAGATAATAAAACACTTCGAAATTATTTTCTCGGATCAAGAATTTTTCTCTTGATTCAAGTTAGTTTTTTTTTCTGTGGTACAAAATTTCACTGTGGAAACTTATCTTGCAATACAGATATGTCCGTCACAATTTTTTTTTTTATTTTCTTAACTTAGAGTCAATCGTTAATTTTCTTAAATCAAGAAAATCTTAAGGAAGACTGAAAATTTCTTGACTGAAATTAAAATTTTTTAAACCAAGAAAATTTCTTCTTGCTCCAAAATAATTTCAGTCTCCCTTATAATTTTCTTGGTTCAAGAAATTTTTTTTTTCTGTGCATGTATACAAAACAAAATAAATAAATAAACTAATTTTATCTGGCGCGAAATTCGAAGCTACACATCGTAATCCAGGATCAGACTTTTAACATCTTCTCTTTTATAATTTTACATTTTTAAATTTACGATGTAAATTTAAAATTTACGACAGAATTAAAATTTTCCAATAATACTAAACTCGACTAAAAAAAAACGCCAGAAAAAACATTTTCCATATTCTCTTAATTATTTTTATTTACAAGTGATAAATTGTTTTAAATAAACGATGTTTTAACTATATCAATAAATGTTTATTCTATCAATAAATACTGTCAATAAATGTTAAAAAAACCATTAATTAAAAATTAATAAAACATTGAATTTTCACAAATTTTTTTATGAATCCATTAAAAGTACTTGGTTAATAAAAGAAATTTAAATAAACTATAACTTTATTTATTAACCAGCAAAGTGTGTTTAATATTATTTATTATCTATAATCGTAAAAAATTCTTAATTACTGTTCTTAGACAATTTAGTAGAGTGAAAAAGAAAGGAAGTGGTAAAAAAATGAGTTGGTACGTCAAAGAAACAGAAACTGCTAAATTCACTGCAACATTCGTAGGGTAGAGTAGGATATAAGTCTGTTTTATTTTGCGGATTGTATTAACATGCATATATGTCTCCCGGGGCGACGAAATCGTGAGAGTCCGATGGAAAAATAAAGCTCGGGCCAGTGTGATGACGTTCGTAAACCGACTTGCAAGTGGGACCGAAAAAAAAAAAAAACGCAAAGATAAATTAAAGTTATGAAAAAAATTTTAAGTAAAAGACCAAAAAATAAGAATGGCAATTTACCCAGTTGTTATAGGGTTCAACGATATTCGGTTACACATGCTAACAGATGCGTTTTGCGGCATACCAAGTGTCAGATTTAATTTAAACGTACATGTACTTTTAATACTTTTAATACTGTGCTCATAAAAATTCTATAATTTTTATTTAGATTCAATAAAATTTTTATCTTAAATTATATTGTAATAGATAAATTATTTAAATAATTAAAAATTATTAAATAAAACTGAAAAATTTTTATTTTGTGTTTTAATAATTAGGACCCGTTTTAAAATTGAGATTAACTAATTGTTAGAATACTTAGTTGTTATTTAGTTATTTATGAAAGAAAAAAATAATAATTTTTAGATTGAATAAAATTGAATATAATTTAAGTAAGTATTGAAAATATGCAATAACAACGTTTATCGTGGGACATTAGCGATTGAAAAAAATAATTGTTAATAACGTCCATACGTTTAGTTTATGCAATATCTATAGAAGTACTATGTACTATATTATTAAGCCCTTCCTCTATAGCCACTAATGCTTGGTTGATAAAGTGGAATCACTACGTCGTTGAGAGATTGTTATTAACTCACTCTTATCTTCATCAACTAACAATAAACGTTTTATTTTCTTTCTCTCTCTCTTTCTCTTTTCCGCTCTCTGTTTTGCTCTCAAGTATGTACAAGTTGTGAGTATACTCTCATGCATAAAGTAACATTGAAATAATGTTACAATGTATAGGATAAATAATGTTAAATCTCTGGTCCATAAAAAAGAACGGTAAAAAAAATAAAAGTAAAATGTAAAGTAGACGCAGGCTTACCAGTAATTCGGTTATAATAATTGCAAAGTCCCACAAGATATAATTCCCATTGTTCCGCGAGAGTGAACGGGGATCAGCCGATGAGATTTTTTATCGCAACACACATTGGGTCCAGCGGTTATGTTTGCGTATCGCGACCACCCCGCGATATCTCACGTGATTTCTACTCACTTTAAAATAAAATTTTTTTTTTTATTTTATAATTTACTATTGTTAGTATTTTTATCAAAATAAATAATTCAAAATAATTATTTACCGCTCCAAAACCTTAACATGAAAAATTGACAATCACTAAAAAATATATAAAATTGTCAATTCTTGTCAAAACCTTTCTGATTATATCAGATTTAACTACAAAAATTGCTCTAAAAATAATGATATGTTCGTCACAAAATTTTCTTTACTCTTTCAATTATTTAAATCATAAATGACTATCGCTGAAAAAATATAGAACCCAATTTACGATGTAAATATATACCTGTTACAGAATTTTTCTCAATTTTTTTTATTATATAAATCAATTAATTATTAATTATTGCTGAAAAGCATATAAAACGTTGAAAAGGCTCAAATTCAGATCAAGACCTTTTCAATGACATTTAACTTAATTGAAAAAACTTATTTTATCGCACTGAAAAAAAATTTAACTTGAATCAAGTAAAATTTACTTAAGCCAAGAAAAATTTTTCAGTTTAAGAATTTTTCTATTCAAATCAAGAAGATAAATTTCTTCAAAAATATTTACTTGATTCATATAAATACGCCGGAGACAAAATTTTCCTTATTCTCTTAATTATGTAGATTATTTAAACCAAGTGTAAAATTGCACTAATAATTTTTTTTGACTAAACAATAAAAAAAAAAAATTAGTTGGTTGTATGTATTGATAGCAATATAATATTATGATATGACGTTGGTATTATAAAAGCATTATCCATATAAACTAGAGTGGATGTGAAAAAGCTGAACTTATTGAGGAGCCTCCGCTCTGATTCCTCCTCCTCCTTCTCTTTCTCTGCACATTTAGCTTTTCTTGGCTCTTCTTGCGATCCTCTTGAGGGTGCTCTTACCGTGCGTAAATATAGGGCACCACGTAGCGAGGGGTGACCCCGATGACCCGGGCAGTACCCTTGAGGCTCCGTAGTTGGTGAGTATGAGAGAGAGTGGAGTGTGTATAAACAAAAGTAGATGTAGACGAAGCAGTCGAAGGTGGGTTCAGAGCAGCGAATAAAATTCAAGGAGGATAAGACCGAGAGCACAAGATAAAGATGAAGAACCAGACCAAGAAGACTAAGAAGAAAGAAGAAGATTAAAGGAGTAGGAAGAAGATGAAAATGAAGTGAAAAAAGACAAAGAAGTTTGTGGAATAAGTCGCGGGCGAATGCCGGTTCAGACAGCCACCGATAAAGGAGAAAAATCAAGTAAAAGAGACGCCCAAAGACAACAGAGATGGAAAATATTAGCCGAGTTGCGGAGCTGAGCGAGACAGGGGCATTTTAGCATCTCTGCAAAGGTGAAGCTGAGAGGGACGGTTACGGGAGTAAAGGAGAAGTAAAGAAGATAAAAGTACGCTAAAGAGACGTACGTTCCCACACGAACCTCCCAAGATGCGTCCCGGCGTTGGACTTGGGACCCCCGATGCCCAGAAGCTGATAAAAACAGCTACAAAACTGCCTACCGGTGTTTTGCTGCCTTTTGCTCCTGCGTTACTCTCTCTCCCTATACTACTTATATATATATATACGTCCAATATCTCCGATCCTTTATTTATACTCTTTTATCCACTCTAATACACTAAATAATACGCGTTGCCACAATATCGATTTCATTCTATCGTTTTTTCGACACACTAGAGGGCGTCGTCACGTATTTCTTCTCGCCTGAAGTATGGCTCCGAGGGAGGATTTAATACGAACGGACTCGTGTTGCTGCACAGCACTATATATATACCTACTAGTGTAACTCTTTTCGTTGTTTTTGTGTTGACTCATCGACCTCAACCTCAACTAATATAAATAAAAGGCATGTGGCGAAGTGGGCTTCTTTAGTAAATCATACATCGGACACGCGTTCCTCTACACACGATTAAGATATCTCACTTTTCATCTGGATTATATATATGGAGAATGTAGACACAAACAACTCAAGGTATGGTATTGTTTATGCTTAAACCATTCAATTATACCGCGTAATATTGTATTAATTTTAATAGCAGCACTAAATCTATACGAGCGTCAAGTAATGTTCTTGTTGTTTAATTTTGAGAACAAGATATTATTATAAATAAATAAATAAAATTAAAAAATTAAAAGGTGTAATGTAATGTTGGGAGAGGACGGGTTTTATGGACGGACTGGTAATTAAACCGTGTGGCAAACGAGAGTGTTAATGTTAAGTTGAATCTTAAAATCGAGCTATAATCATTTGCCAGACTCATCTTTAATGTCCGGAGGATTACACTGTTGTGCTTAAGTCTCTGTGGATTAACCAAATGATACAATGTGTGACCTTGGATGTATCGTTAAATCTTGTGGAATCTCAGACACATTCTTTGGTTACTTTCCATTATTATTGTTATTGTTATTGTTGATTTTTAAAAATTTTAAATGTTGAGTATTATTTGTCGCCCTTATCCGATGATTAACTCATCTGCAGCAACTTTTTGACATTAATGACGGTATTTTATTTGAAATCTTTTATTACAATCGTAAAATATGTAAACAAGTTCGAGATTTAAGTATAGTCTTTGTTGATTTAATTTTTTTTATTTTGCTGATCACTGATTACTTGAATGTGTAAAATGTATAAAATAAAATTTAATTAAAATAAATACTCGTTCTGTTAAATTAATTTTTAATAATTACCATTGTTCTCAAAGGAAACAAAGAAGTTTATATTTAAATCGGGTATACAATATTTTTTTATTATCTAAATCTTGGTAAAAATTTAAAGAATAATTGCAACTCGATCAAAGTGCGCGTATAGAATAATTTAAGTGGCATTGTTGCAATTGCGACATCGGTATACCGTGGGAATGTATCCCAGAGGGAACGAGAGCTCTCATGAAGATCTTCAATACAACATAACAACGCTAGGGTCTATACATACATACGTATATATATATATAGTATAGATATCATATATATAGATATATGTACGTGTACTTATAACGTTGAGTTAGCTCGAGGCATCAACATAAACTGGCTCTGATTCACGCGCTTACGCTGCTCATCCAAACCGATACTGTACGGTATCTCCGATACATATTTTCGATCTATGTAATATCGGTATAATAAGAAATTATAAATTATTTTACAACCGTACGGACATTCAATGACCGTGATTCATCGGCTATTGAATTCCAGTTTCCAGTGTCACATTTATTTGCTCTTTGAGTTAAAACTCAAAACTCAAAATTGTAGATATATTTTTATTGGTACAAAACATTTCGAGCCAATGAGAAAATTGATAAAATCCAATTGAATATATATGCAATTTGTTTTTCAGATCTGATTTAAATGTATGGATTGTATAAATAAATCAATGTGAAAAGATAGTTAGTTGTGAGATCACGAGTAAAGACGTATGTTTATATATTTATAATAAAACACTATGTGTATATTGTATAAGACACTTGAATTGTTTTCGCAAGAATAATATCTATAGTTACGATTTATACAGCGGTAAGATACGAAGGATTTTAGAAATAAATATTTGACTCAAATGCGCAGATTTATTTTAAATAAATTAAAAATATAAATTTAATGTTAACAAATTTATTTCATTTAAATATATATTATTTTTAATCAAATAATAGTTCGTTTTGGTTTAGTTAATTGAATCGACTTATTTATTTCATTTAAATAAAGATTTATTAACTATTAGAAAATTTAGCTTCAAGTAAATTACGCCTGGTGCCTAATTAATTAAATTTTTTTTTAATTGCACTTACAGTTTTTCGAATTTTTTTCAAATGAATTTTTTAAAAAATTTTTTGTAATAATTTTTTTAATAGAAAAAATTCTAAAAACTTTTAAATGTCGGCTAACTTTGTCTCAAATTAATCAATTTATTTGTATCAAATAAAAATTTCTGGTGATATTTAAATAAGAGATTTATTTACAGCTAACGAGCCTCAATTCATTTAAATAAACTGTTTTCTCAATGTAAATAAATAATAATAATAATAGTAAGTAGAAAAAAATAATTTATAAAAAGAATGACTTTGTTCTTACGTGTTTACTACCACGATGATTATTATCACGTGATACTTCACGTGGACTGTGGATATCTTACCTAATTAATCTGATCGAGTACAACGGAGAAAGACTATTAAGGTCTTATAGAGTGAGAAAGCAAAATAGAACAACTAAAATAATAAAAAAAGTCAATACTTTAACAAAGACCAAAACTGGGGATGAGAAACTTAACTGGGAAAGAGAGATTAACATATTGGGGATTTGAATCTCTAAAGATCTAGAATCTAAAGAAGCACAGCTCCACGCACGCGATACACCCGATTTATTCAGTCTTTCTTTTACTCTTGTTAAAACAAGCTCGAGAGATAACTTAAAACCAATCGATTATCTTGATTTTTAAGTATTTTATGCAGACGCTTAGCGTCATACGTAATATACTCGTCTTTTGTTTAATTGCTCTTTTTATTATCGTATATACTTGTAGCAGAAAAAATAATAGTATAATAATAGCAATTGCAGCGTTTGGAAAAACCGCTTATTACTTAATAATTTTCTCCGTATAATTGGACTCGTTATTTCACCGCATTAACTGTCTGGCTGGATTTTATAAGCGCAAACTTGTACGAGAATAGACTTTAATTTATATTCATATAATATTGACTCGGGGGATTTCCGAAGTAAGTGCATAACGTAACACAATGCATGTCTATATATTATTTTATTTATAATGTAAGAGAGAAGAAGAGTTGGAGAAAAGTATTCACAGTGCTCTACACTATAAAACTTGCAGTATTAAATCTAGTAAAAAATAACGAGCAATAATATAAGTGTGAGGTAACGACAGTAATAACAGTCATTACTGTAACAAGTGATATGTATAAATTAATATATTACCTACGAATTAAATATTCGAATAAAAAATTCAGTCTCATTATAAATTTTATTTTTAAATTCTTATACTGAAACAAATACAGTTTTACAATGAATTTATTGAAAAAAACATTTTTTTTATATTAATGTGTGAAATTTTTTTGTTAGTAAATTTTCTCTTCATCAATAATATCGCAAAATTAAAGCTGACTTCTGTAAAATAAACTTTTAACTCATTTTCATATTTATTTTGGTATCACTTCAATAAAAATTTTTCATTATTTGAGTAATAATATTTACTAGCAACCTTGCAGTCACTGTACGACTGCTGTGACTTGTGAGCTATAAATAAATAAAATTAAATAATGAATTTTGTTAAATTGCAATGTACTTTCTTAACTATTGACGTTTTTAAAATTATAAGCTCGTCCTGATGTTACACTCATCAAGAGCTTTCATTTGAGTACCCACATGCATTTTGATATATTTTTCATACATACATATATATAATATATATAAATATATGAAAAATTGATGTGGGTACTTAAATGAAAGCTGTAAAATCGTATTTATTTTAAAAAATGAATTAAAGGATTAAATTAATCACTAAACAGAATTTTTCGCACAGGAAACTTAGTAGCTTTGAATAAAATGAAATCGATACTGATCACCGATTTCATTAGGTTAAGGAACAACTGAATCAGTAAATAAGTTAAAGCTATTACAAATGAAACAAAAATATCTGAACAGAGATTGTGAATTTTCCGCAAGTACCAGTAAAGCAAATGAATATTCATCGTCGAAAGCGATATACCCAACGCGATTCGCGCTCGGTTGAACGTCTCAATTCTCCCCTGATACTGTTGCCGATTGTTGATAGTATCTCGAGGTAAGTCCTCGTGGTTCTTCTTCATACAAACCCAGGAACACATCCACGTACACTTTCTCTCTTTAACAACAAAGAGAGAATAAGATCGGGGAAGCAAAGCGTTGTAGCTCGAATGCTGCCAACACAAGATAATGGTATCTGCTTAAGGATTCAACCGATAAATTAAATATCGACGGTATGGGTAAGTGTATGTGTGTATTAGATACATATCACTCTCTCTCTCTCTCTTTCTCTTTTATTCTTTTCTTATAATGTATACATATACATACGATATATACGATATACCATACAGCACAATACACAGAGAAGTGCTCGCGCACATTCGCAGCAACTGCCATTAGCCGTAATTATCGTAAGAAAAAATAACCGGGATACACGGCACGGTGCTGTGGCATCAGGGACGCGTGGGTGTTCCTCCCTCTAACCCTAACTCTGTACTTAAAATGCGCAATGACCATACACCCTCTCTTTATAATTCTCTCTCTCTCTCTCTCTCTCTTTACTCTTATCTTTATTTTATTATTTTTATTTCTCTCTTATTTATTCTTTTAGCAGTACCAGTAGAATCGCCACCACCCGGCCACCACCCGGTGATCAGCCTTTGTCTCTCAGTAGTCTCTACCGTTGAACTAAAGGTTCGCGTTAATTTATTTAAATTACCCCAAGCCAATGGCATCTCACCGATTCGCCATTGTCAGCGATTTAGTTATTTATTGTTTTGACTTTAAACGCCTTTCGGGCCACGGTTTTAACTATTTTTATTATTATATTATTATTATTATTATTATTATTATTATTATTATTATCATTATTGTTGTTATTTATTTCTTATCTTTTCTTATACCCTTACTATACCTACAAATACTCATGTTACTTTTAAACTCTTAAAACATCTGGACATGCCAACGGAACGCGAAGGACTGGACCTTACAATTTTTTATCCATCACTTAAATTCTTTCATTTTTTTTTCTCTTTATCTTTATCTTGTCTACAATACTTTTCGCCATTATTATTTTTAAATTAAATATTATTTATGCCAGGTATTTTGAATACATATATTAAGCATACACACTAGCATAGCTATGCAAGATTCGTAAAAAAATTTTTATTTATCTTATATGTGATCTGATCTGTTTAGTCGTGGCTGTATCAAGCCGTATGTGATAATGAAAAAATAATTTATTGAAATTTTGTATTTTTTTTTAAAAAGGTGTGGGTCGATTAACATATTTTATTAAGCAAAAATTGATTCAGTAGTTTATTAAATTAAAAATCAAACGAAAAAATTATTTTTCTAGCAGTTCTGTGGTAAACTGTGATATCCTGACTTTTTAAATTAGTCAAAAATTACTAATTTTGATACCATTTTTATACTTACTTTTATATTAAGGGGATCTTCTGGCTTGACGCCCTGATTTTTTAGCATTTTTGGATTTTTTTGTAAAGATCATAAAGAAAAATAGAAATTTTCAAAATTTTTTTTTGATCGCAGTCCACTCGGTGTATTTAAATATACAGATTAAAACCCCACCAGGTTATTTTGTTTCTGATAAGTCAATCTTCTGATATCATGGAGGAAGTGAGCGTTAATTTTTTTCGAGGCGAGTGTCTTCAGACCATTATAACTTTAATTCTACAGAATATTTTTAGCTAAAAATTTAACTGTTTACTCTTGAAATATGCATAAATAAATGGTAAAAAGTTCAAAGTTCTATCTCTTCATTGGTCTTTACTAAAAAATGTTCAAAAATAAGGGCGTCAAACCATACAAACTCCTAAAGTTAAAATTAAGTTAAAAAAAAAAATTACTTCTATTTTAAGATCTAACTCTCTAGTAAGGAGACTATTCAGCGATCATGCGCCACCTATCGGAAAGTTTTCAACACTACCTTTACCCGAAAATGACATAGACTTATCCATATCAATAACCATATCAGGGTATATATTTATCCATAGAACAGAAAATTTCTTCCCGTGATCGGATTTGAAGAAAATGTAAAGATTAAAGACCGAATATTTAATATATTGTCAATCGATATTAAATATGTATGAAATAAATTTTTTTTTAAATCCGACGAAAATTTTTGTGTAATTAATGATTAAAGATCGGACTTTTAACATATAGTCTATGATAAATATTCGAAAATTAATTTTTAATAACTTCACCAAATCTACCAAAGGTTTTTATATAAATTAATCGCATTTTTTTTTTTTTGAATATTTAAAAATTTTTAAATATTTTAAAGAAATTTTTGTTCACAAAAAAACCTAGAGTAAAAGTGAACTAACGATAGTCCGTGAGAAAAGCACCAGCGAACAAGAAGGAAAGCAATAGCACACATTATATGGCGTGTCCAAACAACGTTAAAGATACCTAAACGATTGTTGTCAATAGCAAGATTGAATGCCGTACTTTACTCTTACGACTACGCCGGTTGTCATAACTCAAAAAACATTATACATTATATTATAACAGAACGACATAACTACTTAGTGTCGATGTTACTTTAATGAATACTTGTAACATCGTTATAGATGATTAATAACCGTTGGGACGCATTAGTTAAGAAAATAAAAATAAACTGTCAGGAAAAAAAAATTTAGGAGTAAAAAAATTAAAAAAAAGGGAGAACCGTGGAAAAATGTGTCTTTGTGACTGAGTAAAGTGTCTTATTACCATGTTTGTATAACAAAAAATATGTTCTCCCACACTTTGGTTGGATGATGACGTTTGTCGTTATGAAAGTGCATCATGATCTACATGAGAAAATAATTATATTTTTTCGTTTTATTATAAATTTTAAATATGTTCAAGCTAAAGGTGTTTTGTTGTTTTGATTAACGTGTCAGGCGTATTAAAATGTCAAACTTTTTTATTATACAAAACACAACACACTACAGTATCATAGATTACATATACACAAAATTATACAATAATACATTTATAATTATTATTTTAAAGATATAAAATTAAGTTAAAAATTTTTATTATGATTCCAAAAATAGAAAAAAATTATATTTTATAGACACTATTTATATATTTATTTATAAAGACGTTGCAAATGTTTCACGGATATTTTTTCAAAAAGAAATCTTATTCTAGAAACGTTTGCAAGAGTCAGAAATATTAAACTTAAAAAAAAAAAAAAAAAATTGATTTTTTTCAAATTTTTGCATTAATTTTTATTATTAATAATAAAATTAAATTAATCACGTTGTTCTGGTCGTAAAATTCATTGACTCTATTTATTAATAACAATTATCATCAGATTTTTGTCATTTCTAATTGATTAGTTTATTTACTGAGTTTGTATTTTTTAATTTCACAATTGGCGCCAGATTCCATGATCAGGATGCAGACTAACCGCCGACGGCTCCTGTGACGTACTTAGTACTGTTTCTCACGAAAGACTGTAACTGCTGTGCAGCTCCCTTGAATTATTAATACATATTTGTATTTAAATATTTGTACACTTACCTCTCAAAAAAATTAAATCAAAAGAAATATTTTTTTTGTGCGAAATAAAATATTAAAAAAAAAAAAAAAATTATAATTGTAATGGTACCGTTATTGCGGCTCCGAGAAATTGACTAAAAACTCTGGTAGCTCCAATGGCAGCATTCAATACTTGATTCCTAACACCTCCCCCACTAGAATTGTCATCGTCGTCATTACTTTCACCACGTGGAAATCCAAAATTAAAATTACTGAACAAAGGTGGCGGGTAAGTGGAACTTGGTTGCCAATCAGAGGGCCTTGGCCTGGTTACTGATTTTTTAGTAGTCGCAATAACTCTAGCCGTTGTTTGTACCGGCGGCATTGAAGTCACTTTAATACCCTAAACATATTTTATTTATTCACGTGTATTCATGTTAAAGATCATTTAACTCTTAGAAATTTTCGTTGTAAAAAATTTGCAAACTAGATGATTTAATTTTTTTTGCTGAACAAAAATAAAAAAAATCCGTTTAATAATTACTAAATGCGTATTTAGAGATTAAAAAAAATTAATTTTACCTTTTTTCTGAGTTTTGTATAAAAAATAAATTTTAATATTCAAGAAAAATGCATCAATATTTTTTCTTCAAGGTACACGGGAAGAAAAAAATTACACTGCATATCTTCCCATATTACACTCAGTGTAATCTCCGATTTGACCAAGTAATTTTTCTGGTTATACAGGGTTAGATTACACTGGATATAATCCGAAAGAATATCCCGTATAATTTGAATTATACTCAGTAGAATCTTGGATTATATAATTTTTTCAAAACTTGTGATGATCAACTTTTTTTTTTAATTTATAAATTTTTTTGAAAATTGTTAAAATTTATTAAATTTGTGATAATTAATTTTTTTTTTTATGTATTTTTCAAAAATGCAATGCAATGCATGGATAGAAAATATCTAAGAAGCATTTAAGCACAATTTTTTCGATAATTTGGAGTTGAAAAATTTTTGGTAAGTATTTTCCAAAAAGTGAGATCACTATTTTTATGTTTATTTTTTTGAACGAAATTTCTATTTGATTTTATTGATGTTTTTTTTTTTTTTGGAAAAAATATATAAAAAAATAAACAATTAAAAAAAAATTGATTACCACAATTTTCAAATAATTTTATAAATTAAAAAAGAAAAAAGTTGAATATCACAATTTTTGAAAAAATGATATAATCCAAGATTCTACTGAGTATAATTCAAATTATACGGGATATTCTTTCGGATTATATCCAGTGTAATCTAACCCTGTATAACCAGAAAAATTACTTGGTCAAATCGGAGATTACACTGAGTATAATACGGGAGGATATGCAGTGTAAGGCTTGTGAGACTTGAAAACAAAATAATCTCTAAAAATTTAGTTGAATGTTCCAAAAAAGTCAAATTCTTTTGAAAAATACATTTAATATCTATAAACTTAAACCTCAGAAATATTATTTGAAGTATTTGTCAGTAATTTAGCATATGAAACTTGTTTCAACTAAATAAGAATTAATTTTAGTCTAAAAACTCCGTACTCGGATCTGTTCCGGATTAAAATTCATATTTAATCCGTAATTACTCCGCTGAAAAGAAACTCCAGATTTACTCCGTCCGCAGTGTGTTTTATTTCTTTACTCCGTTACTCCGAATGACAAAAGTAAAAATTATCTCCCGATTTGTTACAGTGTAGCAATACTTTGTTTATTAAATATCATATATTGAATATTAAATATTAAATATTAAATATCAAATACCAAACTAACCTGAAGTTGTTCTTGTAACCGATTAGCGGGAGTAGATGGTTCAATACCCTGAACTTTCAAAAGTTGAGCAAGTAATGCGGCATTATTGGAATCTGAATTCCCGGAAACTGATGAAGGTGTACGGACTTTAGCCTGACCACTGAGAATCGATCGGAGAAATGTTTCATCATCTTGCGAAAGAACACTTGATCCCTTCACGCCTTTACCAGCTTAACGAAATCAAACAAAAGATATTATTCGCCAATAAAAACTCCAAGCGTCTTCATTTCCAAGAAGAATTATTTTAAAAATCAATTGTTTACCATTTTTTTCCGTATCCTTCAGAAGTTCAAGTAAAAATTTAGCGTCATCTTCCGGAGAAAAAGTCGACGTGGCGACTTTGGTGTCTCCCATTAAAGAATTCAGCAATCTAACATCGTTCACATGCTGAGAGGCCGCTTGAACTTGATTGCGGACAGCTGCGGTGGGAATAACTAATTCGGTTATTTGTATCGGCCTAGAAGTGGTTGTCGTAGTGGTCTGCACGGGCCTCCTGATAACGGGTCGCTGGGTTGTCGGTGGAGCGAAAATATTGCGGCCAAATATCGCTTGGAGTAAACCAGCTCCGAAACCGAGCGGTGGTGGTGTCGTTGGCTTGGGTCTATTTATCGGTTTTCCTGTCAATGCTTTTACAGGAGTTTGTTTAATAACAGGAATACTTTCTATGGGTTTTAAAGTAGGTGGTTGCTTTGGAAATGGTTTCCACGTAACTTGTAACTTCATCAAAAACAAAATAAATATAAATACATTCATCATTATAAGTATCGATATCAATAATTCAATAAATTTAATTATGAATAAAAAAAAAATCAATTTTTGTACATTGAAAAAAAAGTTAACTGGAATCATGAGAAAAATTCTTGAACCAAGAAAATAATTTTGAAGAGTTTCATTGTCTTGAAACAAGACAAAAAATTTTCGAATTAAGCAACATTTACTTAAACGATGAAAAATTTCTTAGTTTAAGAATTTTTCTACTCAAATCAAGAAAATGAAATTCTTCAAAATCATTAACTTGATTCAAGTAAATTTTTTTTTCTGTGTAAAATTTACATAATTGTTTTTTAAATAAAGCCCACAATAAGTAGATAATTATTATCAAGTAAAAAGATAGAATAATTGTGGCTTCACTTGACTCATTGGATACCTACGAAGCGAGATATTAAAAAGCAGTGGGAAAAGAAAAGGGCACATGTCACTGTAAAGAATGACGAAGAGTTTCAATTTTGTTAAAGGCTACCCTTAAAAAAAAAAAAAAAAAAAAAAAGAAAAAGGAAACAAGTAAATTCTTTGGTGAAGAAAATACACGCACGCGACCACACGTCGATAGACACGAAAATATAGGGAAGAAAAAATAATAAAAGTGAGAAAAACAAGTTAAGGATGCCTCACGGGCACGATTTGCTACAGTACTGAGAGGTCGATTCGGTTGGCAGGTGACCTCGCTAAGATCGTGCAATTTTCTAAGTACATATGTACATGTATGTGTCTCTATATTTGTATTTATTTATATAAACATAAATACATCGGTACATTACGTTTCTTAACTTGTAATAATGATTAAATGTAATAGTAAATCACGGAAAAAACAAACGTGTCATTTTATTTATTTTTATTTTTATTCCAGAAACTACTGATGATCATGGAGGGATGCGATTGGTAATTGATCTTGTTGATCTCTATCTCCCGTTACTTGTCTTGTCGTCAACATTCTTTTATATGATTACATCTATTTACTTATTTATTTATTTTTGAATTTCTTCTTACAACTAATGTCCGAGAATAATTGCAAAAAAAAAAAGATGCAATAAATAAAGGATTGAATTTTAAACACTTAGTCACTGATGTGTTTTACGGCGTAGCTATTAAATTGAAATTTTTCCACAAAACAATTTTATTATTCAAAGATTTTATTTCAGTATTTAAAAATGACAACAGCGATTTTTATTAGCATTTAATTAATTAGTTAATTAGTTAATTAATTAATTGATTGATTATTATTATAAAAGTAAATAGTTAACGCAACAGCAATGTGTGTTAAATAATAAAATGATTAATTGTTAGATTTAAGATTAATCCTCCAAGTTAAAAGCTATTGGCAATATCTTAACTGATAATTTTTCTCTGGTTCAATAATGACAAACGACTATTAGTTGATTATTGATTAAGTAAAAAGGATAAAAAAAAAAAATAATAATAAAAATCATAAAATCAGTGAATGTCCAAGTTGCCCCAACGTCTCGACGTCATCGGATGAAGGCCGACGGCAAGGACGTAGTCGTACGTTCACCGTGACTAGCCGCTAAAGACGATAATAGCATACCCGCTACCGCTATAACTAACCACCAGTTTATAACGTTTTATCATATATATATAAATATATATGGATTGCGTTGGCGTTTCGAAATAAGAATTGACTCCGAGTAGTGACCCACGACAGAAAGACCCCGTCTGGAAGTGTATATATAAACAGCGTTTGCGTTACACACTATCAATTGATCTCAACCCACCACCTGGTTTTCTCCAATAAAAAACTAAACCAACTCACTATATTTGACTCACGCGGACGATTATTTTTTTTTTTAAACTTCTCGCTCGAACGCTCTCGCTAGATTTTACTCTTGGATTGGAAATAACCAATCCGATAATAAGGATAATAATAATAATAATAATAACAATGATAGTGACAGCAATGGTAACCCCAAATGACGGGACATAGATTACTGAGTTGAGCAATTCTCTTGGGTTAGATAAAGTGAGAGTGCTACGACTAATTCTATTCCTATTTGATTGTCCAGATAACGAGAATCGTCGGATACAGAGATATCTTTTAAGTAACTTACCTTGTTTGCTAACTGCCGTTCGACTTCGGTTAACGTCTTTGGCGTAGAGCCTATTGAATTTGAGTTGTCACTTGATTGAAGCTGAAAAAATTTATTTTTCTTATTAGTCATCGGTGATTTTTAATATTTTATAAATATGTTTTAGCAATCACCAATGTGACGGCCGAATTATTGACACTTTTTTATTCTCGGAATCTTTCATTTTTTCAGAATTAGTTTTTTGTGCAAATCATAAAAAAAAAAAAAGTGCTATTCGGCAGCCGAAATGAAAGTAGATTTTTTACTATAATTAATTAAAGAAAAAAAAAATTATGTGCGACCTTTCAAAATTTTAATTTTGAACTGAAACTTTCAGAAACTTATTTTTTTTTTAAAAAACAAAAATTCGATTTTTGACGATTTTTGAAATTTAAGAAAATTCGGAGAGACTTCTTAAAAATTTTTTTTGAACTGTCCTTTCACTCGAGACTCAAAAAAAAAAATAATCGATATTTTTCCGCCACTCTAATATACATATATATGTAAACTTTTAAACCACATGTATTTTCTGAATCAGCTCGACGAACTGAGTCAAAAAATAGCAAAATATTTCGAAAGTTCCGTCATGAGGACAAATTCAATAGTTAGATTTTTATGAAATCTACTAAAAACACTGACTAATTTCTTACATTTGAGATAATTAGATATGATAAATAATTTTTAATTATTTTCCTTAGTGCTTTTGGAAAATTCTTCATATTTTCCAAAAAAAATTTCTAAAAATAAAATCTAACTTAAAAATAAATCAATCGAATAATCGATAAAAAATAATTACCAATGAATTAAGAAAAGCAAGATCATCAAAAGTACTTCCGAAGGCAGTTTGATGAGGGACGTCTATCGTCGTAAACGGTGACAGCGTTGATTCATTGATTGTATTAGTGATCGGTGGTGCCGATGACGGTGGTGGTGAAGTAGTTGGTGCGACTGTGGTGGTTGTCAGAATAGTGGTTGGTCTGCTAGTTGGAGCTATTGTTGTCGAGGTGGTTGTTGTGGTAGGCGGCGTTGTCGAAGATGTTGTCGTTGCCGCAGTAGTAGAGGTTGTAGTTGTAGAAGTAGAAGAAGAAGTAGTAGTAGTAGTTGGTGCTGCTGTTGTTGTTGTCGTCGTTGTCGTTGTCGTTGTTGCTGGCGTTGTAGTAGTAGAAGAAGTACTGGTGCTGCTGCTGCTGCTGCTGGTGCTGGTGATTGTATTGGTGGTTGCATCAGTGCTCGTGATCGAAGTGTCTCGAGCCAACTGGTTGGCGTCCAACATGGGGGTGAGGACCTCCGAGAGTGGATTTATGGGACGCGCCATGATCGCCGATCTCGACTCGTCCTGTGTAACATAATTATGTGAGCGACGTTGATAATATCTACTACATTGGAATAATCGAGACCTGAACCTTTCTAGGACCAAACGTCATTCGCTAATGTACATGAGAATATATACTGTACATCGTACATAGACATCCACACACACCAAAAGAAATTTTATTTTAAAATTACTGTCAAAATCACCGTAATCGGAGATATCCGTAAATTTTTACCTGATTATAATTTTTTTAATAATTATTCACAAATCAAATGTACACAGTAAAAAATTTTGCGTCATTGCGTCAAAAAATTTTGTGTCAAAAAATTTTTGTGTTAAATATTTAACACTTTTATGTGTAAATTTAACATTTATTGTGTTAAATTGACACAAAAAAGTGTTAAATATTTAACACAAAATTTTTTAACGCATTGACTTGAGTAAAAAAAATTCTTAAACTAAGAAATTATTCTAGAAAATTTCACTAGATTCAAGAATTTTTTCGTCTTGATTTAAAGACAATGAAACTTTTCAAAATTATTTTCTTGAGTCAAAAATTTTTCTCTTGATTTAAATTAATTTTTTTTTCTATGTAAATAATAATAACTATCAAAAATTAATAATGTTGATGAATACCCCATGATCGCCGATCTCGACTCGTCCTGTGTAACATAATTATGTGAGCGACGTTGATAATATCTACTACATTGGAATAATCGAGACCTGAACCTTTCTAGGACCAAACGTCATTCGCTAATGTACATGAGAATATATACTGTACATCGTACATAGATATCCACACACACCAAAAGAAATTTTATTTTAAAATTACTGTCAAAATCACCGTAATCGGAGATATCCGTAAATTTTTACCTGATTATAATTTCTTGAGTCAAAAATTTTTCTCTTGATTTAAATTAATTTTTTTTTCTATGTAAATAATAATAACTATCAAAAATTATTACTGTTGATGAATACCCGTAAAAAAAATTTTTGATATGGCCTGATATCTCCATAAATAATTTTTTGACAAAAAGAATATCCTCCTTATAAGGGAGTTGCTTGAGATGAATTATAAAATCAAAAAAATTTTTTTTACTTTTCTGAAGAGCTTATCTGATATTTATTTTTAATTTAATCGACTACAAATCCAATTTTTGTTTGATAAATTGTGTTCGTTTACAAATTAAGAGAAAAAATAGAAAATTAGAATTAGAAAATAGAAAATAGAAAAAGTATATTATTAAAAAGTACGGTAAAATTAACAGAATACAGTCATGATTTTAAGAAGGTTTTATAAAATTAAATATTATTAATAAGATATATTTAATTTTTTTATCTAATCGATTATTGTTAAAGTAAGTAAAAAAAAAAATTTAACAGTTAGTTTCATGAAACTAAAATCAAGTTTTTTAGAAAAATTATAAAATGTATAATGTTGATATTTAATTTGTAATTTATTTTTTTCTATCAAACTTTAAAAAATATATATAATTTTTTTAAAATTATATCAACGTAAAACAGTTTGGTAATTTTTCTCACGAATTTAATAGTAAAATTCTTTCCATATAGGCACTTTACTCGCAAAGTACTTACTTGTAAAATGTTAGATGCAACGGACGGTCTAGTTGTTATACCGAAGATCTGATCCAAAGGATCTTTCCACCGGTTGTTGTCCTGAGCAGTTGTCCCTTGCCCTTGGATATTATTGTTCGTTAGAATATCCAACGACGGTAGTGAACCTGCATCGGGACCCTGATGGGAGGCGCTCTGAAATAAACGATGTTAATAAAAATAAAAATAATAAAACTCGACAAGTCCCTAGCAAGTAGGGGATGCGATACATACAGAAATAGAGTTTATTTCAACACTCACGATACGTGAATTATTTGACGGCAGAGTGTCATTGGTCCAGTAGTTGATAAACTTCTCCTGAAACAGCACAGTGTTCGATTCAGCAATGTCAATAGATTTGCATCAGGCATAAATCACCGACAGCTTTTTATATTTTTATTTTATTTGTCTATCTCTGTCTCTGACTCTCTACTTACCTGTCCGATGTACACGGTACTGCGTTGACCTCCGGCCTCTTTAGTCCTGCTGGCCTTGTCCCTCTCAATGTCCTGAATAATACGACCACCCTGCGAATTTACGCTCGAGGGTGTCAAGCCCAAAGGTGGTCCAGCTGTTCGCGACGACGCGTCTGTTACCTATATCATATACCACACAATTATTTTATTAACATCATTCATTTTATTGTTTTAAACTACCCCTTGCACTTTTTCCCAAAAAACTTTGAAAATATTTATTATATAAGCCTTTTTGAAGTGCAATCAAGTGAAAGTTTTTAATATGTGCAATTTTTTGTGCAAATATTTACAATTTTACAGAAATCATTAAATAATTTATGTACAAAATAATAATTATTTAAAAAAATAAATATCGTACTTCAAATTCCCTGAAAATTCAGGCAAGCTGATTTTATATCAACTAAAGTAAAATAATTCAGAGTAATTTTTAATATTTCGATAATAAAGTAAGAATTTTCAAGTAAAAGAACAGAAGAAAAGCGTTAAAATGCAGTTAAGTACCATGAAAAAAGAAAATAATAGTTAATAAATATTTGAAAAAAAAAAAAAAAAAAAAAAAAAAATAAGAGGCCGGTAATATTAAAAAAACGATAAAGGTACCATTGTCGTAGTGGTGGGCTGGGTATTGACGTTACCGATGCCGGGCAATAAAGTAGGGTCGGCAAATTGATTAGGGTCTTCATCAGCTCCATTATAATTGATAGAATTATCGGCTAGTCCGAGATTAATCCGGCTTCGGTAACCATCATTGATCTGGTCTCCACTAACATTGGTGAGTAGAGTCATGTTTCCCGGACGATTATTAGAACTCGCGGCGGCACTACCATTGTTATTATTCATTGGTTGATTAACGTTATTAGCCTGGTTGTTATTGTTATTCTTATTTTGGAGAAGAACCTGGGTCTGGGGCGTGGGCCTGTTAGTGGTTGTGCTTGTGCTAAGCGAAAAGACAACTTCTACCGGGTTGCTCGGCGGGTCCGGTATTACCGTTCCATTCGGGAACTTCCGCACCAGCTTTCCGTCCGGAAAGATTCCGAAGATCACGTACGGGCTGTCGATGTTTCGGGCGTCTATCAGGTTGTCTTCCGGTCGTTTTCGGACAATCGTCTTGTTTGGGTAGATCCCGTAGACGTGGTAGTCCCGGAGAGGAGTTTTCGTTGATGAACTGGCGCTTAAGCGAGGTGCTGGAGTCATTCTTGAGCCGCCAAAACGACCGGAGTAAGCTGTTGTTGATGCCATTGTTGTTGAAGTTGTTGCTGTTGGTGATGGTTTGGTTGGCATTTCTGTTGATGACACTGTTGTCATCATTTCTGGACTCGCTGATGTTGCAATCAACATACTTGATGATGATGATGATGATGAAGATGATAATGGTAATGATTGGACAGTGACAGGAATAGTTGTCGACTCTGTGACAGATGAAGGAAATTCTGTTGTGGTAGGAAGAGAATTATCTGCTTGAGAGGTTGAGGAAAGAATTGTCGTATCAGGAATAGATGTTGTTGACTCTGACGAAGGACTAGTCGTTGACAGAGGGAGTTCAGTGGTGGTGGTAGTAGTAGTAGTTTGTTGAAAACTTGGTGTCGTTTGAGCGGTTGATGTCATTTCGTCCTGGAAAGTCGTAACAAAATTAGGACCCTCGGTACTGGTGGTGGTTGTTTCTGGGGCTCGGGTGGTTGTGGTTGTAGTTGTTGATGGATTAGTCGTTACTTCAGCATCCCCTGGACTAGTTGGTACACTATCTACAGCTTCTACATTAGGAGTTTGTTCAATTACTTCTGGTTCTAAAGTTGTAGCTATTACTTCGGAGCTAAAGTTAGTCGTTACATTAGTGTCATCAACTAGTTCTGAGTAAGCCAGTGTTGTAGTTATTTCTGAGTTAAAATTAGTCGTTACATTGTTATTATTATCATTAGTACTATTGTTGTTATTGTTATTATTAGTTGTAACGTCAGTTGACGGATAAGTCGTGCTACGAGTTAGTGTCATATCTACTTCATTAATTTCTTCCGGAGAAGAACGGTTCATTGTTTCTATCTCTACTGTTTCAGGGGTTGGTATTGTCGTAACTTCAGCAATTATCGACTCTGTTAGCGATTGAATTGTAGGCTCAACCGTAGTTACAATTTGGTTTAATACTTCGGGGATTTTTACAGTGGGATAAATTTGTTCAATTGGATCTAATTTTATGGTTGATCTTTCTACTGAATTCTCAGTAGTTCCTACCATATTATCTACTTCAGTTAAATTTCTATTGTCTATAAATCCACCTAACATCCGCGGTTCAGATTTTTCGCTCTTAGAAGAAATATCTTTCAGCAGCGTTGAATTAACGTCCAATGAAAAAATATCCATCAGTCGTTTCATCATCAATGACAACAATTCATCGTCTATCGGACGCGCATCATCTAACGCTGTTTCATTAGATTCAATAGGCGCAAATGTAGTCTCAACCATCGAAGTAGTTTGATCGACTTGAGATGATTCTGTAGAATTATAAATTTCAGAAGTTTCCGTCGAAGTTTGTTCTTCTGTTACTGCACCCTCGGTTGTAAGAGTTTCCCCTATTTGCGATCTAACTTCCAGCAAATCAGGCAAGGATTTAAAATTATTTATCTCATTAGTAATAGTAATTACTTCTGTTGTTGAAGTAGATTCAGTTTGAACAGAAACATCCGTTGTTGACAAAGTAGTTAATTCCATTAAGTCAGACGTAGTAATTTCTGGGAATGAAGTTTTATCTTCAAAATTTTCCATTATTACTTTAATGGGTTCTTCCGTGGTAGTAGGGACCGTGGAAGTTTCCTCAGTTGTAATAATTTCTACAGTAGTGGTAATTGCATCTGCTTCAGAAGTTGTATAAACTTCGGTATTCATTTCAGTGGTAAGATAATTATCGCTTGTAGAATTAACGAGTACCGACGTGGTATTCAGAGAGTCAGGAGTACCATCAATGCTAGAATTATTAATAAACTCAGGGTTAAAAGGGCTCGGGTTTATCTCAGTGGTCTCAGGAAGACTCGTGCTTGGATCCACGGTCTGCGTGGTAGCGGTTGAACTACTACTAGTGCTAGTAATAGTATAAGTGCTGGTTATATCTGCCTGAGTTGTTGTTTCTAAATTCGGGGAATCCATTACCACTGTTAGGTTATCATTATCATTATCATTATTGTTATTATTATTATTATCATCTTTAATAGTAGTAACTACTGGTTCTACGGTTGTCACTATTGCTTCAGTAGAGTAATTATAAGCGTTATTCGAATCGTTAGAGGGTCTATCAGTGACGATCGTGTTGGCTACCTTGCCAATCCCACCTAGATGCTGTTCTATTTCATTATTTATGTTGACTGTCTCCAGGGCTTGGTAATAAGTTAGTACTTTGGGCTCACCGGGGCTCGATATCGAGACCGGTATCGATGGCTTCTTGGCCTGTAAACAAAAACGCGGTGCCAAGGTGCTGTACAGTTTTTTTTATTACTCGTGTGCATCAAGTGAAATGTCTAATTTACATTTAAGTTTCTATTTTACGCTACTTTACATGAAAATTCTAGCTAGAAAATTTAGTGTAGGGTACTCGGGAGTTGTGAGGTCTAGTTAAGAGATATTTGTAATGATAAAAAAATTATCGATAAATTTTTGTCAATTATTTTTTAAAGGCTTTCTCTACAAAATATAAATAAAAAGGGTCATTTTTAATATTGACAAGAATGAAATTAAATATTTGATAAATAATCATGGTAATTTCAAAATAAAACTGATTATTGATCTCAAATACTCAAAACATTTGAACTATAGTGCAAAATTATGTCTTTAATTAATTTTAGATAGACAACTTGAAAATTTTTATCGAAAATTGTGTTTTTTCAAATCTATAAATTGTTTAAAGTTACAACAAATTCATTTTTTATTCCAAAATTGCTGATTTTTTTCAAAAGAAAATTTTTCTCTGTGTAGTGTCCTGACCGCAGGATCATTAAAATGAAAAAAAATGACTTTTTTTACCGACTTAAAATACATCATCCATAAAATTACATTAAGTATTGTCCTTCTTTTAATTAAACTATGTAAGCTTATAAAATATTACAATTTAATGCCTCTAATTATTAATTATACTGTAAAAGATAAAATCAATTATATTTTGAAAAACTAAAAAATACGCTTTAATAAATAACCAAACTAAAAAGTCGAAAATAATTAAAAATGATTTTTAATAAATTTAAAATGAGAATAAAGTAATCAAAAAAAAAATTGATTTTTTTATTAATTCTACGTTTACAAATATTTATACCAATAAAATATTTACAACAATTTCATCAAGCATTTCACGAGTTTTTTACAATAAAATAAATTTTTCTGTTAATCAGTCTATATTTATTTTAAACTTATTAAAAATCATTTACAATTATTTTATCCTCTTTGGTTGAGCTTGCTATCAAAACACGCTTTTTAGTTCTTTAAATGATAATTTTTATTTTCATCACATATATTCCTTATCAAGACCTTATTATCCACCGGTACATTATATGTATTAATGATTAATGATTAGTGACTGTGATTAATGATTAATGATTAAAAATTGAACAAGAGTAACTGGTGAATAGTATAAGATTGTTAAAAATTTAGCAAGATTTACACATTACACCTGCTCATGTTTCAATTCCATCTGAGCACAAGATCGTTATTATAGTTGTCTAGCAATTTAAAGTTCTGAGAGCAACTACTATCACGCTTGACTTGACTTCTTTATCGCCGATATATTTCATCCACCTACACTGCTCCAGATCTCACGGTCTCAACTCTTAGTATAAAGTATACTGTATACACTGTACAGCAAAAATAAGAAGCGGGTGTGTTGTGTGTTATTAAATGTTTGTATAATACAATAACTTTTTATTATTTATTTGTTTTTATGTTTCGTGAATTTTTATGTAATCTAGGTATATTTATATCCAGTATACTCATGTATGTCTAGCGTTATGTTTATATCATGAGGGCAATAAGAGAGTGAGTGAAGTAATGTAACATTACGATCGAGTAACGTCGCAAAACGATTTACTTTCACTGCAGAGATAACTGTTATGAACGAAAGACCTTGTTGATAATTTTAGGTAATAAAAAAAATCTTTAAACACGAATAATCAACTCTATAAAACAATTATTGCAAAATAGCTAGTTGATACTGATACTGTAAAACCTAAAAATATTATTTTTTACTTGTAAAAGATGTATCGGTATTACTAAAAGTTGATTTCCGAGAACGATTCCAAAGCAACAAGCTATATAGTTTATATTTATATTTAAAACATAAAATATCGCACCACGACGATCGTAACTTTAACAAACTGAACACTACTCTTCTATTTTGCAATATTTTACAGTGACAGTAAAAAGAGAGTTGTGCTTGTTGCTGCTTTCGCTTTGACAATATCTATCGCACATTTATTATTACAATGGTGCAATAACACTTTGCTAAATCGTGACAATAACTTTTATTTTTAATAATATTCTCATCAAACTTAAAATAATCATCATATGATATAATATAAACAAACAAAAACATTGCGGTAAAAAATCACTCAATAATTATCTCAAGTGTACAAACACATGCATGTTCTATTGTTTGTTTAAATAATTTACAATAATTGCAATAAATAAGTCATACCTGATCAGTTGAAAGTGGAGTTGTTGAGTCAACTCCCGTTGAATTATTATCACTCGGTTTTCGGACAAAAAATTCAACCCCTCGGTATTTGGCGCTGAATCGCGGTGGAGATCCACTTGGAGTTACTCTGGGTACTGACAAACTCTGCAAGTTCAATTTTGAAATTAATAAATAATTCTTGTAGTCGTAATTATTTATTTTTACGGTCTATAATAATATGGAGAATTTTTTATATTGATAATCAAAATTTTTTTTTCTCAAAATTCAAAAAAAAATAATTTAAAAGAGCGAATTTTTTAGGATTGTCAATTTTTCGATAAAAAAAATTGACCTTGTAAAATTTTTTGGTATTTATTTACAGGTGCGGTCAACCCTTGCAAGCCCATATTAAATTTTTTTTTCTTTTGATCAAATTGATGAATTTTTTTTTAATTGTTCGTTTTTTAATGTACATTTTAAATAAAAATATTGAAAAAAGATAAAATGGAAATTTTATCTAAAAACATGAGAGCTACAATTTTTTATAATTTTTAAAGGCAAGAAAGCTTTGGTTTTTCCTTTCACGGCATTTTTTATCATAAATGCGCCGTAAAAACAAGCAGAATCAAAAAGAAAAATTTGAAAATGTTAATTTTTCACTTAGTTATGGCCCAAAATGGGGTTAACTTGACTTGTAAATAATTGAGGAGCTGATTTTCAAAAGGATACCTTTTCATATTTTAAAAGAGCAGTTTTTTTAACTTTTAAATATTAATTACTTCGAAAATTATAAAAATTTCTAAATGAGAATCGAATTGTAGCTTCATAATCGATAGTACTTTATAGCTAAATTAAAATATTTATAATTAAAGATAACCAGTTTTTTGTCTCGATTAATCAAAAATGAAAAGATACCCCTTTGAAACTCAACTCTTCAATTAATGATTTTTTTCTCTAAATAATTTATTTTTATCTGAAAAATTTCCTTAAAAAATCACTAAGCTCAGAGACAGATTTTATCAATGATTTTTGGTCACCAAAAAATTTTTTTCACATAGAAACTTTTAAAACTAATTAAAAAAAAAGTGGTAATTCGATTTTTTTCGCCAAAATAACTAAATGACTATAAAATAAAAAAATAAGGAAAAAAATCTTACCGCATTATTAACTTTGCTATAAGCAGTAGCAAACTCGGGAGTTTTAGCACCCAAAACACTGAGTAGTGGTGCAACAGTGCTCCTAAGTTGTTCTAACAAACTAGCATTAGAGCTGATCAAATAAGTAGTTTTGGTCGGATTAAAAATATTAGAATCAGAATTGCCGCTGGTACCTCGACTGCTCGAAGAAATACCAGTTGAGTTGGATAATCCTTGAGCCTCCGACTCGACCTTACTATCAGTTGAATTCGAAAGTAAGCTCACCGCAGGTTCTTGTCTTACCGACTGCTGTGTCGAGTTCTCAGTTTTAATCAACGCGTGGTATCGCGGCGTTATAGCAACACTTGGAAGTTCTTTCTTTTCTACCTCCGGCGTGACTACCTGAACCGATTCCGTGCGTTTATTAACTTCTGCAAGCCATTCTGCAGACGTCTTTCGATCTTTGCTGTTGCCAGTTACCTCTTGCGAATTCCTCGATACCGGTGACTCAAGATGACGACGATACGTAGCCGTTCTTGATCGAAAGTCACGTCTTCGTGATTTATCCTCAATTTTAAAAGACTTTTCCGTTTGCAATTTTTCAGTGGTAGAACTTACCGCATACTTGGGAGCTTTCTTTTCAAATTTATTCGACGAATTCGGGGTAGTAGTTTCAGTAGTTCTATCAGCTTTCGCTGGTTCTTGCCAAGTTTTGTCAACGTGCCCGGGGTTTAAATTTCTCGGTCTTTTGTTTAGCTTGAACGAAGAATTAATAGGGCGAGAGTCATCAGCAGTTATCTTTTCTGCTTTAACCGGCTTTGAAGCTGGTTCTTGCCAATTTTTATCAATGTAAGCGGTATTCCAAGGTCTGGGTCTCTTGTTTATTTTCGGCAAAGAATCAACGGAACTTTGCGTCGTTACTTTTTCCGCGTTTGTTGACTTTGAAGTTGGTTCTTGCCAATTTTTATCAATGTAAGCAGAATTCCATGCTCGGGATTTTCTAGTAGTATGAATAGTTTTTTCTGTCGTTATCATTTGATCATTGATCCGTTCAGTAGTCGTGGGTTTCATCGCTTTAATTCTTTCAGTCGTTGGGTCAACTTTACCAGCAATGGCAGGTTCACCAGTAGTTCCTTGCTTTCGATACTGTCGAACTCGCGTAGTTTCTCCAACCCGCGTACTTCCTCGTTCAATACTTTTACTCGTACGCGTAAAACCGTCTTCTTTTGGAACAGTCACAGTAACAATTCGTGGAGTTGTCGATGTTATTTTACCATTTCCGTATCTCTTAGAGGCGCCTGAAGATGATGAACTTTTCAAAGGTTCCGATTCCGGCTTGGCTTGTCGCTGTGAATTCGCCAATTTTTGCCTTGATCTCGCAGCGAAACTCGTATTCCCTTCTAGATTTTTTGGACCCTGAAAATTCTTGAGTTCGTCTCTAAAGTCAACTCAAAGGCCACTTAAAAGTCAGCACAAAATAGGCCACAAAAAGTCCAAGCATTTATAAATATAAATTTATTTTTTCTTGCATCAAAACCCGCAAGCCAAAATAAATTCAAACTGCAGCTGGTTTTTATTAAATGCTTCATGCATCACAGTGTTAAAAAAAAAAAAAAAAAAAAAACTCGATTTATTTATTTATTTTTTAATTATATTTTATCACACCGTTACGATTAAAAACAAGCAAGCGACCAGTGTTCTCGTTTTTTATAAATTCATTCACTCTAAAACACTCGGGATCAATTGTTTAATATTTATAAAATTATAAAGTAATTTTATTTGACAAGTTAATAAGTGATAATTAATGTTTGTGTGTTATGAAAAAAACTTTAGTTTATTGTCTCTTTTATTTAAAAAAAAAAAAAAAATATTTGTATAAATTGCTCAATAAATTGTTTGCAGAGAGAAATTTAATTAGGGTAGACGAGGTCACGAAAGGGCTCACCACGAAAATATGAAGACATCCACGATAAAAACGGCTGCACGAAGACAGACCACATTGTGATGAACGAAGATACCAACTGCAAATATTTTTAATCTATTTTTTATTTTATTCAATGCTATTATTTTTGTATTTTTAAGTAAGCCACAAAATTTATTTTATTTTATTGTATATTTTACAATCATCATCTTAATTAGCTGAAGTTGGGAAAAAACTTTTATAGAATTAAACGATTGTGCAATTAATAAAAATCATACACGAGCAGGATAATTTAAAAAATCATAAAACGTTTTTAAATAAAATAATAATTGAATTGCGCAATATTGTGCTCTCTGAGATCGAGCTCGATCAGACCGAATCGCGTTCACCTCGTTGTCCACCTCCATTAACTACAATCTACTTCGTTACTTTCTCCATCAATGATAGAAAGAGAGGAATAAAATAAAGTTAATGGTGATGATAATAATAATAAATGTAATGGTAATGGTAATAAAATAAATAAGCACGAGGCACGGGCGGCTCCGGATATACCGCAGGGTTCAGACAGACTTTGCTCTTGGCCGAATTTAATATTATTATTACATGCACACATTCTCACTTTCAGGATTTATGGAGGGGGTTTAGTTAATGTAAGGAGGAAATAACATCACCTGAATTCATACCGCAACTGATCGAGTTGTTCTACAGCTACACAAATAAAAACACACTCCCTTTATTTGCCAATTTATGTTTTCCTTTTTTTTTTCTTGTTTTTCATTGCCTTGATGTAAAGCTTTCATTACCACCTGCTTCTCACTGTATTATTGAATTAAGAAAAGACTTCAATTTTATGCAAATTACAGTTATAACTGCTGAATTTAGTCAATAAAGTTTCATTTATTCTGAAAAATTAAAGTTTTACACTGACAAAATGAAAAATTACTGGGCTCATAAAAATTTTATGGCTCAAGAATTTATTGAAGAGAATGATTTAATTTATTAATTTTTTTGACAAAAGAATTTTTGTATTTTTCTTCATTTTGATAGGTAAAGATGAGAATAGTTTTTTTTTTAATTAAGTAAAAATTATTTCGATCAATTTTTTCAACTACAATATATATTCTTAATAATTACTAAGAATATATTTAATTGTATAAAGAAAAATTTCAATATTTTTAATAAAGAAAAAAAATTAAAACAAGTAAAATTTACTAAAAACCAAGCAAATTTTTTTAGTTCGTAAAATTTTCTGCTCGATTCAAAATGATCAAATTCTTCATAATTATTGTATTGGTTCAAAATTTTTGTTATTGAATCAAATTCAATTTTTTATCATTCTAATTAAATAAAAGCTGGAACTTTATCTCTTTTCAGCTATAAAAAATCGAAAAACGTATCTTCAGAGAAATGATAACGGAAATAAATTAAATTTCAAAAAGATTCTTGAATTTAAAAATTCCTTAAAATGTCGACTTCTAATCAACAAAACAAATGTCTTAGATTAATTTTTCTACAGATTAAAATACATTAAAAAAAATACAAATAAGTCAATTTTTTATACTTGAAAAAAGGTCGATCCCACTTTTATATAATTACTGAAACTTTCAACGAAGTCTTTTCTTGTACAAACTTTTTTCCCTATCCCGTAATAAAAAAAAAAAAAAAAAAAAAAAAAAAAAAAAAAATGTAAAAATTTAAAACAAACCCAAGCCAAAAAAAAGGTGATTACCCAATTGAATTGATCATGACTAATGACTACCATATAAAACGGAAAAGCTGACAAAAAAAATCTGGCTAATATATAAAACAACATCTACAGCAACACAAATAATTCATCACTCTTGGGTAACAACTTCTTACTTCATTTGCCTTGTAACTTTCCAGCTTCGCAAATGGGGTCGCCGAGGAATTTGTACCTTCCGGAGAATCACTGACCTCAGAATGTTTGCCCAGTAGGTCTGTGGGCTCTATCGAGCGCGTTTGTCGAGAACTAGTGACATCCTATCGATGGATGTTTTTTAAATTAAATTATTTTGTTATAACTTATTGTAAAACCCTTTTAAGCTTCACTCTATATGATTTAATGGTTCTTCCTTCTCCTCAACTAATTTCTTTTTTTCTTTTTTTTTGATTTAATTATAAATATAATATATTATTACCACACCGAAGCATTAGTCGTAATGCAATTGGATTAAATTAATCGGATTAAAATCGGTAAATAAAGATGAATTAATTTTGTAATGACTAAACATTCAATGCTGACGAATGCAATTAATCGCATGCAATGAAGGTGTACAATTATCGTGATAAAGATCAAGAGAAAGTGCGACTTACTTTAGTGACCCTTGGAGAAGACTCAGACCCTGATTCCTTCACGCTATTATTTTTCTAAAACATTAATCAAGGCTATCATTAGTCCACAATTGATTTAAAGTTACATTATGGAGAATTTCAAAAAGAGCAAGATATTGTAAAATATGATAATGTCAGTAGAGCATAATTTCTACATAAGTACGTATTTACTCTATCTACTTGATTATATCAATATACATATTTATGTTAACTTAGCTTTAATAATAGCTTGTCAATAGCTCAAATCTAAGCCTTTGACTTGAATGTAAATAATGGACAAACATCCATCAATTACCACTGGCAACATTAAAGACTAGAGACTAAATAAAAATTACCAATTGCGCAAGTTTAGCCTTGAATTCTGGAGGATAATTATCGCTATCGTCAATCTCTCGGTCTACTTTTAAGATTATTGAAGCTTTATTGAAAACTTTCTTCCCCCGTGATCGTGATGTTGTTGATACTGGATCATTAGAGGAGATTTCATTACTAATAGTTGTAGCTGCTGGCGTTGTTGTTGTTGTTGGATTGGTAGTTGTGGTCAGTAAATCTACTGTACTGTTCTTCGCATATGGCCGCCGATTCAATGTCCAGCCAGATGGTGAGCGAGCTGAGGGGGCTGAACTCGGAATAGGTGAAGGCGTGCTAGTAGTTGCAGGATTAGGTGTAGACGTTACAAATTTTCTGCCGCGAAAACCTAGACCTCGATTGAAGTAATCTTCCTTGGGTGGTATTTTCGGTGCTAATTTTGATCCACGACGAATATTCGGTGACTCTGTTGGTGGTTGCAGTGTCGAAGGAGATAAAGTTGTTGCTACGAAAAATTATTTAACGAAGTAAATACTAGCAACTTTTAGTCACTATGCGACCGTCGAGAATCACAAATTTTAAATAAAAAATTTTGATGATTTTTTTATATTTTCAATCACAATATACGTATTTTTAAAATATATTTTTACCAATAATTTAATGAACAATATGACGGAACAAATTTATAGAACCAACAAAGTTTAAAACTGCTTTAAAAAATTAACGTAAAAAATTGACGACCCATGCAAGAAAAATTTTGATTTAAAATGAATTTAAAATTGAAATTCATGTTGAAATTCTTGAGAAAATAATGGTATTCTTGCTTTAAGAGTTTGGCTCTTGAGTCAAGTTAATTTTTTTATGTGTAGATAGAAATTAGCATGCTTGTAGAACTTTCGATCCTGCTTCAAAATTTTAATTATAAAGACTTAAGAATATTTAGGATAAATTTTATGTATAAAATATTCTGAAATCTTTATTAAAATTTCAAAAGTCAAAATATGAATTTCAATCTTATATTCATTTTGAATCAGAATTTTTTTTGCACAGGAATAACCGAAAAATATATAAAATCGTAAAAAGTCATAAAATTCAAGTCAATTCCTGTCTAATGATACCAAATTTAACTATAAAAGTTTCTTTTAAATTAAAAATAGGTCCGTCAAAATTTTTCTAATTTTTTTATTTGATTAGATCATAAATTGAAACATAAAAATACCTTCTTCGAGCAAAGTAGTTGAAGAGTAAGTTGTCGAAGTGGCAAACTCTTTCGAAGATTCCGTAGGTGATAAAACAGATTGTTTAGTTTGTGATCTAGAACGAGATCTCGATGACCCAGTGCCAAGATAATTTGATTTCACAAGTTTTACTTTATCGGGAATTCTTCCGCGTCGATCCAGTTTATTTTTATCTGACGCAACATCACGAGACCGCGCTTCGACTTGAAACTTGTCGGACGTTTCACTTCTTGGCTCTGGACTTCGCCCACGACTTCGCCTACTCGAGCCAGAAGTAGATTCCAAACTTTTTGAAGATTTTCGGGGCTTTATTTCTTCCGGCTTACGTTTTGAATCCTCAAATTCGTCAAGTGAATTCCCATCAATTCCATCAACTTTTTTACTAGTAATTCTTTTGCTTCCGCGCCCAAGATTTGGCAAAGTTTCACTTTTATCATTTTCGAGACTTGTTGTTCTTCCATGAGCTTTTCTACTTCTTGACGCTGTGGTTGAAGCAGTTGGAACCTCAGTTGAAAAAGGAATCCCGACATTAACTTGATTGGAATTTGATAAATCACTATCCTGTCTCCTGAAGTTTCTTTCAGTGCTGCGTCTTACATCACTTTTAACAACTCTGCCAGGTTGGGAAGAAAATCTGCTAGACTCTTTGAAATCTGTCTGTGCTGTCGGTCGTATTTTTCTTCCACTTCTAGACCTCGACTTTTCAGTAAAATCGTCAATCGGATCAACAGAATCGCTCCGTCTCTGAAATTCAGCTCGTGAATTTCGCGCTGAAAAATTTCTTTGACTTTTGCTGCCTGATTGCGTTACATCAGGAGCTTCCAGAAGTAATTCTTCATTTTTGTTGTCTCTGTTAGCTGAAGGCTCAGGCAAGTATCGTCGATCCTCACTGGCTGCTCTAGATAAGTCACTTCTAGACAGTTTTCGCCTTCCCAGATTTTGCGTAACTCCTTCAGTAATTGTGTTACTTTTTTCAGTTGTTTCAAGCTTCAATCGTTGATTAATGGAAGCGTTCGCACGATTCGTGATTTTGGTACCCCGACGTGGTGACCTAGTTGTGCTGGTGAAAGGCTCGGGGGTGGTCTCGAGTCCTTCTGCGGCCTTGGTACTGAATCGAGAAACTCCTCGACTTCGCAAAGTCGTGTCTCGGGTTTCATCCTGAAAGCATGTTTAATATGTATTTATTTTAAATTTGTTTCTGTTGAAACAATGTCAGCGACTGAACACTGAATTTATGCAATTATTGAATGAGTAATTTTAACAGACTACTGGTAAATTTCTTTGAGATTTAAATTTGAATTTAAAGCAAACAGATAGAAATTAATTGTTAATAAATTTATTTAGTTATTTTTTGACTTTTCATAAAAAATTTATAAGCAAACAACTACAGATAAAAAATTACTTGAAATAATTAAACTCTTCAAAATTATTTTCTTGGTTCAAGAATTTTTCTCTTTATTCAAGATAATTTTTTTTTTTTTCAATGCATGACTTAATTTGTCAAAACTCAAAAATAAAAATGTTCACCTATTATTGAACCTTAAATACGAATGTCTTTAACAAATATTTATTTACAATCAAATAATGTCTTTAAAGTCTCTAAAATATAATTTTGACACTCATTATTTGTTTAAAAATCGAAATAAGTGTTTATTAACATCTAAAAAATTTTTTTTAAACACTAAGAAATGATTTCTTAAATACAAAAAAATCTTCTTAAATGCTAAGTAATCCTTCTATCAGTGTATATCATCTGACATTAAAAATGATTTGTAAAAAATTTAATATCAACAAATTCTTCCATCAGTGGATCTTATTGAATCAAAACGATGAAACCTGTTATTATTACGACTATAACGATGGAAACGTCTAATCGAAAGATCCTTCTGGTGTCAAAGGCTTCAAGACCCGTGATCTATGCTAATTCACAACAGAATAATGTTCTCACTAATTATAGACTCGACGAATAGTTGAGTTTTTAAAAAACAAGTTGGTTTTTTTGGGGAGCAATCGTGCACGACAAAAATTATTGAAGCATTGATTAACTTTCTGACCAATGCAATCTCCGAGTAGGAAGAAGAGAAACGACGAGTATAATGGAGAGGAGGTTATCGAATTTCGTGCTACAGTAACCTGTAATTTCTTAATAACCGAACCAAGCAAACAAGCCCACCAATTGACAACTCAGTTTCAGTAATTCGTTTTTAAAAACGTTCAAGTAATCAAATCTGTTGTAATAATTTATCTTCAATTGTTGATCTTTCGTTTCACACGATTAAACCTATTTAGTCTCTTCACCTCTTCGATCAAATAATATCTCATGGTTCTATTTCTCTTCAAAGACATTTATCAACTATCCAATTATTACTTTTTTTTCATGACAAATAATGATTTGATCTCAATCGGCAAAAAAAATAATAAATCTGCTAAAAAAAAAAAAAAAACACTCGTAAGAGAAATTATTTTATTATTTTTTTTTCAAGACTCTGAAGAATAATATACTTTTGGTATTTCGTAACACATGTCGTGATCATTAAATAGAATAGTTAGAACGCAATAGAACACCCAGAAGATTCCAGCAATTATCACGAACAACTTTTTATATTTCAAGGATCAAATGAAGATTCTAATTACCCCGTTGTTAAAGAGATATTCGTGCATGGAAATAAATGATTTTAATTAGATGCAGATCAAGAGTCCATGAGCGTGTGATGTGCGATGTAAGTAAAAATTCATTTTAACAAAGCGTGTGAAATATAGATACAATAATAATTAATTATCTTTGTTAAATGTATAAGAGATTTGATGTTAACAATTTATTAAAAAATTATTTTTTTTTTCTTTTATTTATTTATTTAATTTTTCTGCCAATTGATATATATCTGGCAGCAATTAAAAGTATTTTGTTATTAACCCATATGGTATTTAATGTGTATTATTAGCTGTCTTATGATAAATTATTAAAACAGTAAATTGCAAAATATTAATATAAAAGGAACACTAAGTGCCTGAAAACTTATTCAAGACCCCAATAACGAAGGCGTGGCCTTTTTAAGAAAGAAAAAGTCCTTTCACGTAAGAGCACATGTGACGATGTGTGATATACCATATTGTAATTTTATTTATTTATTTATCCACTCCAGGATTAAAATTAAATAACAAAAATTAAAAAAATTATTTATACAACCAACTGCGTAACACAATTTTTATGTAAACATTTTTTCAATTTAAAAAAAAAAAAATGTTAATTTAATGATAACATTTATTGATGGAATTAATGTCACTAAACTTTCGCAACTAGATCAACAACTGTCCATCAGTAATAAAAAAATAAAAATGTTCTTTGGACTCAAGATCATCGACCGTCCTCGCGTAGATGTTGATCCTTTCGATTTCTAAAGAATTGCTTTAATAACTCACTGTTTACACTCCCATCAACTCTATATACATTAATTTACATGATTTATCCCGGATTGATATAACGATTTATACAAAAATTTATCTTTACTTTCTAATCAAAATAATTTCATCATTTTTTTGTTTTACTTATGAAACTAATTTTTTTTTTTTTTTTTTTTTTTTTTTTTTTTTTTTTTTTAATGATAAATAAATCTCAACAATCATACTGCGGCTTTTCATTATCTTATCTTATGTTATGCTATTTTATTAATAATTAAAGATTTTACTATAATAAACTATTCTATACAATAATTATTTGTTTTCTCAGTAAATGCAAATATTTTTTTAGTTTTTTTGCCAGGTGAAATCTATTATCGTTTCACTTTTAAACAAGTCCATCAATTTTCCATTCCACCACCCTTGATCGGTAATTATTAACGGAAGTTATTCGATGCTTGGTTAAACTTCCGTAGACTAGCTAAAAATTACGTTTATTGACAATCGAATATAATCAAATAAACACTCATCATTATTAATTAATATTTATAAAATAAAATTCAATAATCCGTACTTGATTCTATAAATTATGATAATAATTTTCTCTATTTAATAAAAAATACGAACAATATAACCGGTTGTGAGTCACGTGAGGTTTAATTTAACCATCAAAGAATCGGCATGCGTGTAAGTGTATATTTATACTGCTCTTTCGATGCACTTAACCCGTTAAAAGAATAATGTACATTGTACAAGTATCCTCAATATTAGCAATGGTTGTTTGCTATCGTTGATGTAAGTATGAGCACAGGTTAACATACGTTCAAGGTATTACTGCACTTGCAATGCCTTTTTACAGACAAAGTACCTGCGAAATAATTACGTCTCGCTGATGAATATCTACATATATTAATCCACATATCTTTAATAACTACAAGTAAGAAGTTATATATATATTAAGAAATTACAGAAGAGTAGGACGAAGCGGATTTCGCAAAAACCAGTGGCATCTAGTGCAATCGTAATAACTATTAATTATTCTCGAGCCAACGTGTACATACTCTATTTTACGATGGATGGAAAGCACGTTACACTATCTACAGTTGTCGATTTTATTGCACGTGTGTCAATCTTTACGCATCTATGATGTGCAATTTGTAAAGTTAAAAAATTTGAAAGTTAATTCCGTTTTTATTTATTTATTTTTTTTTTTTTCTATCAAATAATAATAATTAATTTTAACACTTATTAAAAACACGTGTAAAACTCATCGCAATTAATTTTAGAGATCATACCAGTTAAGTCTGTTATTATATAACAAAATTTCTCACGAAAGATAAAATAATTGATAATTAATGAAATAAATTAATATAAAAACCAAATCTAAGTTGATCTACGAAGAAATTTACTACAACTGGTTATTAATATTTATTAAGTTAAAAAAAAAAAAGATTTTTCAATGCTATGAAAGTTGTTTCCGTTTATTATTTTTAATTATTCGCGTTACATTGTAATTAAATTATTACAAATGTGTATAAAGTTTAAAAAAAAAAAATGAATGGGTTTCTAATGAATTCAGATTGAAATTAAAAAAAATTATTTAATAAATCTACCGTCCTTGCACTCGATAGACATTACTATTTACGAGGACAGCAAGTATCTGAACTCTTTGTAATGCATTACGGTTTGATCCTTCGTCGTTTAGTTCACTGCAACTGTTATAAAAGAGAGAGGATTTTTTTATTATGCAAATTTTTTTTTATTGTAAATTGTAACTCGGCATAACATTTTGATTGTAGATATTTGAATTGTTGCAGTGCTCAGAGCAAGTAATGATATTAATAGAAATAATAAGAAAACGAGAGCAAACAATGCAAAACTTTTAAGAATAATTTGATTAAGTAAATTGTCATTATTCTCGTAATTTTGTATTTAAGTATTTCGATATTTTTATTTACATAAATACAATTTGTGAATTTAAAATATAATTTGAAGAATAAATAAAATATCACAGTTTAAAACGTATCATTATTCTAGAAAATTTCAATATTTTTAAAATTAAATAAAAAAATATTTATTTTTTTTTATTTAATTAGAATTTTTTAATTATTTTAATTTTAATAAATATGTGATTGGTAAAAAAATTCTAAACATTATTTTTATGAGTAGAAAAACTAAAAAATTACCAAAACTTTTAAATTAATTAAACAGCTCTAAAATTCTTATAATTTTTTAATAAAATTTTAAAGACCTTTCAAGAATTAATAACCAGCAAGAAAAAAATAAACGATGTTCATAAATAAAAACAGCAATAAATGTAGAAATAGATCATAAGTACATCGACAGAAATAATCAATCATAATTTGATTGCATAATTTAATGAAGAAGAAACTCTTAAACAAGGAAGTTATTTTATTAATCCAGAGTGTTGCAGAGTATTGGTTAAAAATGTGGATATTATAGGTAAATATTTAATAGCAAATGAACGATATGTATTTAACTGAAATACAAGAAATGTAATCCTGTATCAGGATATACGGTAAACACAAAAGTGATACGATAAACTCGCGGAAAACCTGCTCTGTAATGCTCTCATTTGTATGTAATGTATAACGAGCGCCGACACACCGATTGAAGTATTATATATATATATATACGGCATATGGCATAGTCTACTTAACTTTCCACACAGATTAATAAACTCAAATAGACAATTCCTTCGGCTGTAATACGTCATTTATGTGAGTGAAACATTTTAACGCTCTATGAAAGTCAATTTTATTATATTTTACACTTTTCTTTTATTATTATGATTTTTAGGAGCATTAAATAAAGCATAAACCAGACTGTTGATTAATAAGCTAATGAGTCTATTCATTTGCGTTTAATCTATTATTTCCCGTAGATTATTGCACGGCTGTAAGTAAATAAGAGGTATTGCGTGCACGTGCCAAAAGGTTGTGTCCTGGTTATACAATAATATTAACTGTCACGTGTTATGATTTCAGCAATAAACACACTTTTAACTGTTAATTGTTTAACTATCATCTTTACACTTAGAGAAAAAATTTTTTTTGGAAAAAATGGGCATTGTAGTGACAAGAAATTAATTTTTTTGGAAAAATTTATTTATTACACAGTAAAAAATTTTGTGTTAAAAATTTTTATATGTCTTTAAAGTTAGCCGACGTTTTAAATTAAAAAAATTTTTTTTAAATTGCACTTGCAGTTTTTAAAGTTTTTTACACATGCAAATTTGTTTTTATTTTTTTGTGATAATTTTTTTAATAAAAAAAAATTCTAAAAATTTTTAAATATCGGCTAACTTTATTTTCATAATTTTTATGTTAAATATTTATCATTTTTTGTGTTAATTTAACACCATAAATGTTAAATTGACATATCAAAGTGTTAAATATTTAACACAAAATTTTTTGACGCAAAATTTTTACTGTATAGTTGAATAAATGAAAATTTTTCTTACAATAACTTTTTTGTTGAAAAAAAAATTTTCCAGATTTGAGAAAAAACAATTTAGTTAAAAACTTGCGAATTTTCATCCAAAATTGATTTTTTTCCAAATCTAGAAAACTTGTCACAATACCCATTTTTTTTTTTTTTTGCAATTTTGCCATAAATTATTTTTATTTTTACATATTATTCAAGCTAATAAAACAAAAGATTTTATTGTTGTTAATTTAGTCCTAACAAAGTAAAACTTGGAAATAAATTTTATTGCAGAAATTGCGGTCAAGATGTTAGAGAAATATTTTAAAAAATGATAATGTGCAAATGTAAATAATGAGAGATAAAAATAAAATATGAAATAGAGAAAGCTATTGGCGCTATTGGATAAGTCAAACTGAATAGAATAGTTGATAGGTCGATAATAACCGGGGAAAAATGACAGTGCAAATACATATAAGGTCCAATGCTTTAGTGGTTAGCATTTAGTTATTACATGATAATTATGATTGTGATGATGTACACTGATAGAATGCCTGTCAATTTATGCATCAGGAAAAAGAAACTGGTTGCATAGACAGATAGACAGACAGACAGACAGACAGACATAGTTAAAGGATTGTTATTGTAATTTTATAAATGATAAATATTTCAAACGATTTACTATTATTTTTCTAAAATAGTAATCATCCGACTGCTTATCCAAGCATACTCATATTGCTTCCGTTCCTTTAATTAGACGCACGCATCTTAAATTATGCAATGTCTAAAAAATATATTAGTTTCCGCTAGTCAATGTCTTTCATTATAAAATAATAAAAGACATTATAGCAACAATGACAATAGTAGTATAGTAAGTAATAACAATAAAAATATAATAAATGTGATGATGAGATTTAATTTAAATGTTTTAAAATTTAAAATTAATTAGCTATTTTGCAATAAATATAAAGAGTTTATCTTTTAATTATAATTAAATATTTTTTAACTTTTGAATAAATATAAAGTACTTACACGAGTGGCAGGTCCACGCAAACAGTGACTCGTGACAAATAGCAGAGCCAACACGAGGGCTACCGCAAACCACGAAGACCTCCTCGCCATTCTATAAAATTAAAAACATTAAACAAATGTCACTTTCGAAATAAATGAGGCCACAATAATTATTAACGAGTTTTAATTATTTTTTTTTTTTTTCCTAATTTGCTATTCAATTTTTGTAGATAAAAATTTTTATTAACTAGCGAGACCTTGGACTTGAGACGAATTTTATTTTTAACCAGAGATTCGTGACTTGGATGATTGTTAGAGAGAAAGGATCGAGATGAGTGCAGATAATAGAGTACACGAGGAACCGTTAGAGATTACTGTAATAGATTTATTCAATGATTCACTTCATTCAACAGCAAAAACCTGATCGACTTGTTTCAATTCAATTAACTACTTTGTTAATTTTTTTTTTTTTTCCTTTTATTGAAAGTAAATATTTGCTTAGCGATTGTTGAATTATTTTTTAAAAAATTAATTAAGGACAATGCAAAGATTATTAAATGTGAAAAAATACTTTCACACATTTAAATGAGCTTGTAAATTTACAATAGTACTTAAAAATTTTTTTAATAAAAAAATATATTATTTACGTAAGTCGTTAAAAAGTCCATCTGGTAAAATAAGTCATATAGTCGTGAAAGTGGACTAGTGAGACCAATGAACGAACGAACGGTCAGTTAATCTCATTTATGCGTTTAATATTCCACAAGACCATGCTGTGCCTTGGAAACTAACAAACGTGCACTCTTTTATATCTAAACCAGGATTTGAAATTGAAAATTTTTATTCAAGTGTCCTAAAAATTGTTTAAAATTTTCCACAAAAATAAAAAAATTTTTTTTTTCTATAAAATTCAAAATTATCAGTCACATTTTCAACTAAAAATTTTAATTACCTTAATTAAATAAATTTAATCCAACTTCAACATATCACAGCTCACGAATTGACTATAAATAATAAATAAATAAATACACAGCACTAGAGGGTAAATTTTTTTAAAAAATCACATTGAATTGATTGAAAAAAAAAAAAAAATGATAAATTTTTTTTTCGAGTTTAAATATTTATTTGAATAGTTTTATTTTTTCAGGGGTAAGCCAGAGTAAGAACTTGTCTTAAAACATTTTAGCCGGCTCAAAGTACTAGAGTAGTAAGTACGACAGCCTATGGTGTAGTGTCGAAGACAAATGGAACTCGATCGAATGGCTATGTCAAAAAACCGGGGCTGGGGCAGTAGCAACAGGCGAGGGAAAAGACAGAGATAAAAACGAAAAGAGAGAGAGTAAGTAAGTAAGCGAGTGGATAGGAGAAAAAGTTAAAAAAGTACGAGTGTGCTAAGAGACTGTGGTATTTTCCCTTTCGCTCGTATATATTGGACTTTAGTTGTTGCCCTACTACTACTACTGGAGATTGCCTGGAGTGGAGATCAACAGAATGCCCCCTACCATTTTATTCCAAGCGATCCTTAAGAGCTTTGGGGGATTTGAGGGCCGAGTGGGGTTTTTCAAGCCCAACTAAAGGCACAGGACCTCTACTCATATCACGTTTGAATGTTACTCAGTACGTATCACTTTACTCAGCTTTTAGCCGGTGGTCATTCCTGATATTAACGGTGAGATTAGCCCACACGCCGTTCAGCACTCAGCTCCCGCCAATCAAATCAAATGATCGGCTCAAGTAAAACTGTAAATAAAACTGGAGAGTTTTTAACTGATGGATAACTCAATCACTCAAGCGAGACGATCCTTGACGTTAGAACGATGCTTTTTAAATTTGCTAGTATTTCACTAATAAATTTCTAATGTTCTTGGAAAAATATTCGAGGGAACATTTTTTTTTTTTTTTTATTGATAATAAAATGAAATGTCTGTTGGCTAAATTGTTTACAAAATAAATGAATATTTAAGCAAAATATTGCTGTAATGATAATGTTAATATTATTTGGAAATAATTATGGTAAATCTTGGAAATTTGAAAAGTGACAGGATGTGTACGACGCTGGACGTTACGCGTCGCTAACACAGCTTTCCCTTGACATTCTCAACTGTAAGTAATAAGGTAAGAAATATACGTAATTGCAAACAAAAAACTCGGTCAAATAAAAGGAAAAATACTTTAAGTATTATGGTAATTATTTTTAAGATAGAAAATAGGATTGAGAAGACATCGAGATGCTTTGACGGGTAGCAATTTTAATGTGTCTGACTTGTAATGACTATTTTCACTTGAGGCGCAGAGACATCTTCACTCTACTTATTGACTTTTTAATAACAGGATTTTATTTTAGCGATATTAAGTTCTTGGGAAAACTTTCAGACCTGAAAATGAAGAAATTCAAGTGACACTATTCATTGTCAATGTTGATATACCTTGAATTGTAAATAATATCCGTGTTCTTACTTGCTTAATTGTTGGTTACGTTATTATTGCATTCTCATTTCCTTTCATTAATTTATAAATAAATTTTCAGGTGTTTTATCAATTGAAAATCTTAATTGATTTAGCTGAATTTATTGAAATGTACTCAAGTCAACAAAAAACCGCTTTATCCTTGAATTAGTTTAAAAATTTTTTCTTATATCATTTCTATAAAAATTTTTAATTTGATCTTTTCTATCTTTTGATTTTCATTGGAATTTGTCATGAATATTGAAGTTATGGATGATAAATCATAAAAAGTGATATCGAATATGTCAAGTGGTCTTTTTTCAAATTTTTACCAAATAACTCGTCAATAATAATATAAAAAGTCTCATTTCAAAATAAAATAAAAATAATACATAAGCAATTAGTTGTGCCCTAGTAAGGGATATAAATAATGACATTATGAAACATATCTGTAAAAGTACTAAATTTATTACAATGGAATTGAATAATAAAGAACTTTTAAAATTGAAAATAATAAGAAAGTCTACTGTAGTAAATATAACTGTTATAAAAATTTTTTCCACCTCAGAAATTGAACTGTAACTACCTAATTAATTAAATATCAGAATATGTAGCTTTTTTTTTGTTAACTTAACAGTTTTAAAAACTCACATTCTTTTGCTTTGACGCCATAAGAATAATTTCTCCACAGAAAAAAAAAATTTCTTGAATGGAGTGTAAATTTTCTTGACTCAAGAAAATATTAAGGAAGATTGAAAATTTCTTCTTGCTTCAAAATAACTTTTGTCTTCCTTAAAATTTTCTTGGTGCAAGAAATTTGTTTTTGCTGTGCATATATTGTAAAAATAGTTCATTTATAAAAGCACTTACATTTACGAAAATTATTCCTTGAATTTTTACTTTTTGTGGAAACATAATTGCACGACTCATGATGCGAAGCATCAGAGAATACTTTACGATCGAAAAATTTTTTTCGCCTCATTTCATAACATCATTAAAGTTAGCTGTCACTCGACAATTTTTTAATTTCCTTTAACAAAAAAATCATTTTTAAAAAATTGGATTTTTAATTTATTAAAATTTCTAAAAGTCCGTTTTTTTAATAATTTTTTTTTGCTATAATTTATTTGTTAAAAAAAAAATTAAAACATTTGTGAAGTGACAGCTAAATTTACTGTCATAATATAAATTCATCAAAATAAGTCTATTAACCAATTACAAAAAATTAAACTTTTATTAGGATTATTAACTATCGAAACAATTTTCCGCATGAGTGATTGAATAAAAAAATAAAGAACAAAACTGCAAATTACCAGAGCTCGCATATGTGCATAATTTAGAAGATGCTTTCAATTGTAACCTAAAAAAAAAAAAAAAAATACAGGTATTTTTGAAAAAGTGAGTAAAAATAATAAACGTGAATACAATGACGTCGGTAAACTTACATTATTTATATTTTAACAGCGTCAATTATCGTATCTAAATATAAATTTACTGTGTAAATACACAAAAGACGTTTTTAAAAAAAAAAACAATTTTAAAATATCCATAGAATTCTATTTTATCAACAGTTTGTCTTAAAATCGTGATCCTTCGGATTTCTTCGAGTAAACTCGTGGTTAAATGTCCGTTAGTTGTGAGCATTTAGTACATGTGTCTGAACTGTGACTGTAGTGACAGTTGTATACACCTACAGTGACACTTACGCTAGATTCTAAGTATAAATTATTATACATTGTAGATGTATTTGGTTTGAGTACCGTTAGCTAGCCATAAGTATAAGCGCACATTATTAAGCAAACTTTATCAACAATAACACTTAGATTTCTAGACTCTGTTAATTATACTTTAAAAGCCCGATCGTGATAACAAGTTAATGACTTTAACAATATCATGCTGACTAATTTTAACTGTTGTCTTCTTACTTTACTTTCAATTATTGCCTTCAATCGAGCAATACTTATTTATAACCTCATAGGAATATCAAAATTTCATTTATTACCATAAGTCTGTGATGTAAGTACTTTTTATTTACTAAAATAATTATTTTAAAATTCTTTATTTATTTATATTGAAATTAAAATTAAAATTATAATTTTTAAAGATTTCAAGTATACGGTCATTATAATTATTGTAAGATTTGTAAATATAAAAACTATGTAAGTATAAATATTATAAATATTTAAGTGACCTCAATATCAAGGCCAAAAAAAGAGAGTTCTTTTGTTCATGCTTTATAATTTTATCGATTATATATTTTAATCATTAACATTAATCTTGAATAAAAAATGAAATTTATTATTTTATTTATATTATTGTTATTATTATTATTTTTTTTTTTTGTTCTTTCAGATAATAGATATCAGTGAGTATAATTACAAAGAAAATGGTTAAAAATGATGAACAACAAGCAGATAAATCAAGTGGAGATTATGACAACGAAGACCACGGTTTGTCACACGACTCGGAGTACGATGACGATCTTGGTGTACCAGATTCATTGGAAATCTCGGTAACAGTCAACGACCGTCAGTCTTTAAACGATAAATCTCTAGATGATGATAATAATATAAACAAAGAAGGAAGAGTACAAATAAACGTATTGCCGTTTAATGCAATCCATGCACCGGCTGTTAAATTTAAATCGCAAAAACATAACGTGTTTATACCAGGAGAAGATATACACGTGAGGATAATTGATAATGAACGGAGTGTAACCACTCATTTATTAAACCCGAATCTATATACTATTGAATTTAGGCACGGACCATTTGTTTGGACTGTTAAAAAACGATATAAGCACATACAAAATTTACACAATCAATTAAAAATATTTCGTGCGAGCCTCAACATTCCTTTTCCTACGAAAAGTCACAGAAGTAGAAGAAATAGTTTAAAAAATTTAGATGACAATAAAGTTAAAAATAAACCCAGAGGTGCTTTACCAAGGTTTCTATAAGTTATTTTTTTATTTTTATTTATTTTTACTTAATTAATTAAAAGTTTTTTTATTTTTACATATTTTATAGAACAAAATGACACTGGATATCATCCCAGATTATACT